>NQII01001853.1:399921-413933 GCA_002778355.1 Clitarchus hookeri | reverse complement strand
TGAGGTGAGAAAGGAGCAGCACCGGAATGAAAGGGCGGGGGAAACGGGACATCTCCGAGAAAACCCGCCGACAAGCGGCATCGTCCGGCACGATTCCCACATGCGAAAATCCGGGGGCGACCCCGCCGGAAATCGAACCCGGTTCGCCTCGGTGGGAGGCTAGTAGTCTGACCACTACACCAGCGCGGGCGTCACAGGCGGGTCGCGGTGAGTCACCCACCACGCCGAGATTGGCCGCGCTTCGTGGTCTGTTGAACACTCTGTGAGTCCTGCGCAGTTTCTTATTTCTGCTCGGTTGTATCTGGCAGCCGCGTGTGAAGAATGACACGAGCCATCGACCTCGCGCTTAGCACCAACAAACATTGCGGAATTGACAGAAAAATGCCTTTATCGCTATCCCGACAGTTCTGTCTTTTTCTAACCAATTTTCATTGTCAGCATTTTTTAAATTATTAATTATCACTTCAAATAACACGTTAACACGCTGAACTATCGTTCATAATTTGCTGCCAACACACGTCGTTCAGTATTTACAAACTAAATGCAGTTATGAGCAATATTATTTTCGTACGCTGATTAAATTAATGTCAAATTACCTGTAACTGACAACATTACAGATTATAGACACGAAACGGCTTGGTTGCCCGTATTATGGTGAAAGAGAGGGGGAACGTAAACTTTGTTTAAACTTCGCGCATGTTACGAACAGTTCTTAACTGCCCGTACAATTATTAGGCTGTGGTTCAAGAACCTTGCTGAATAACTCACAGCGACAATAAACTGATGTGTTACATTCAACAAAGACTCCGCCACTAAATTAGTACGTTTAGTGTATTTTCTCTCGTTTCAATTCATATTAATTATAAATGAAATATTTTAATTGATTAATAATATACCGGTATAACCAACATTTCAATTTAACCACAAATAAGGTACTTTTATGTTAATATAAGCATAAGATGGTGTTCAAGATGTAGTGAAATACACTATGGTGAAGTACACACCACGTGCTTACAAGTAGATGCTAAGCAGGGCTCACCAAAGTGCTGACTTGACCGTGAATGGCCTATAACCAGGAAGACGGGTACCAGCCGCCGTGCGGTAGCGGGCGCGAAGAGACTGGCACACGCTAATTGATCACGCCTACAAACCACCGAGTCCATATTATTAACCGAGAACTGGACTGGCTCAGTTTTAACTCCGAGACTGTCCGCGAGAGATGTGGCCGAGAGAAGAGGCGCAGCCACTTCACTATAGTCCATACTGTATAACAAGGCCGTTTTCTGACAGGTCTGCGAAAGTAGCGCCACTGTTTACGTCTGACTACATGTGACTATGTATCCTTCCGCCATCAGCTGGTCCGTCAAGTCGGGGCTGTATTTTTTATCAACACGCTGTCAGCTAATCCACTTGCCATTGTACTGTTATGCTAAACAAATTTTAAGATACTTTAAGACTGACATCTGTCTAAAAAAATAAGTAGGTTATACAAGTAAAAATATAAAATGTTGCAAATAATTAAATATTTGCTAACTCTTTTTTAATTTGTCCGAGATAGTGAATTTGGGTTAACATTTGCGAGACGGTCTGTTGTATCTATTATCACACTTTGGGCGTTATAGCTAATATATTCGAGTTGGAAATATGTGACGTGGAATAACATTAGAATTGCTTAAAAACTATTCACGCGTCTCACTTTCTACAAACAAGGAGATGGGTTTGATGAGAACAATATGGCGTATAATTTACGTAGACGAACGATTAACGGCCGAATATAAATGACTTTTACTCCAAATCATTTTACATGAAATATATGTTACTTTAAAAATTATGCAGAGCTCGTGGAAAAATATAACTATTGGCATTTGTTTGTAAATTCGTTATATATCGCGCAAAAAAGAGGTTCATTTCTGGCCGGTAATACCTCGCATAATATCCGAGAGATCGCGCGCACAGCGCGTCACGGCGAAGTTTGAGCCGCTGTTTTTGGATTACAGATAGCGTCTTATTTTAGGTTGATTGTTCTTAGATTACGGGCTGGAAATATATTTCAAATTCGTGTCGTTTCGTCAAATTAATAGAAAAATAATTCAACAATATTATGCAATATTTCTATATGCTTTTCGAATTAATATCAAGGACGTGTTGAAAGCGAGGTTGGAGAGGGATGATACGACGTGAAAAAACTTTCTGAAGTTAGCACAACTTCAGAAAACTTTTCCGCGTCGTATCGTTCTATTGTACATTTCATTTTGAACACCTATACATAACTACATTATCACGAAGTTTAGTTTTTAACACTAACAACCATTGTTTTGTGTCCTTGTAAAATAAAATGCATTAATAAATGTAAGAACTCTTTCTTACCCGCGTATTTTCTGCTTTTGTGATGTGCATTGGCAGTGCACTCAGAATAGCCAACGTAATTTTAACTTTTGTTCGTTCGTGCATCAGCTGATACAGGATTTTGTAAATGGCACTTTGTTCGTTTCGTAAACGTTAAGTTGCCACTCACTGACTGTCAGAAAGTGGCCTTCTTATACCGTATGGACCATACCGCGGTCCAGCCGGCTACAGCAAACTACATCACAGGTCCAGCGCACGGCGTTGGCGTTGTTTATTTACCTCGAGTGATCCTGTAGCATGTCGCAGACACACGGGATATGATGCATGTCCATTCATACACCTACATTATTAACAATCCATATAAATTACATCACAATTCAATGTAAAAATTCCACATACAGATCAACATAACCACATGATACTTAGTAGTGAGAGCTGACTTATTAAAATGATTAAAACATTCATTTACAAAATAAAATTCATTAGACATTAAAACAATTTAACGTTATGTTTAAATTACGTGTTATCACTCCAGCACATTTGATACTCAGATGGCAGAGAAGTGTAATAATAATTTGCGTAACAACTATTTCTTACTAGGCACTGCCAATATTTTACCCCTGTTTCATTTATATTAATTATAAATAAAATACAAGTGGAAGTTCAATTTAATAAAAAACAACTTCACAGTATCGACTCATAGATATACGTGCCACTGAATCTACGGCAATGTACGTTTTTATATATAAAGAAAGGATGCTTTAGAGATGGGAGTAGTGACAATATTCCCGGAATAGTGAAAACCAGTGACAGTAACACAAGTCGCAATGACAAGTAGCGGTGACTGTCCCTGCTTATCATCTTCCCTAATTTTATCAATTGTATCTTCTTCCTATGGACTCCTTTCCTTTTAAACAATGATAAAAAACGCTTTTAATTTATAAAATACAGTCAAAACTTTATCGCTTAATGTACTGTTACATGGGACGCCTGAGGGGCGTATCAGGGTTCGTGAGGGATGGAGGTCAAAATAAAAGAACAAAATTCAATAATTATATTTATTCTCAAATCTACAAACTGTCACACATCTGTTATTTAACAGTCTGGGCGTCCTACTAACTCTGATTATATTCTTATTGAACGCAATATTTAATTACTATCTCCATTTCAATTAAAGTCTTGTCTATACTCTTATGTCCCTTAAACTGCTCCAATTATTTCCACACGTCTAGTTAAAACTGTCTATTTCCATCGTCCCGAATGTCTTTTCATTGCACATCTAGTCCATAGTCCTGCAGATCAGTCCCACCCTTCACTGCTCACAAGCTCGCCGACGCACTCTCGCAGTTCGCTGCAGTCGTCCCTCGCCACTCCGGAAACGCCCAACTGTCGATTAAGGTCGCACGAGACGCCAAACTCTCGGCTCTTTGTGGTATTTATACTTGAGGTAGGTGCCGTCTAGAATGTCCCCGACAGTCCCAAGTTCTGGAAAAGATAATGGCGATGACGACATTCCTGCGTGATAAATGGAGAAATATGCGCTTCTCAGGGCCAGCGAGGCGCGAGCTGCGATAAGTTTATCGGCGTGTGCGGCGGCGTCCTTTATGATAGGCCGCTCGTTTCGTCTAACGCTACGGACTTTACCTCCAGCTCTCGGCGCCTTCCCATGCGAAGGAAACACGGGGCAGCGACATGCAACAGTATTTTTTATAAATTTCAGTAAACAATATAATTGTCCAAATCCGAATTACCAAACCGCCGCCATATTTTGAGGCATCTGCTACAGAACAATACAATCCTAACTGTGACGGAGTGACAATAACAAGTGACGCGGATAATCTCTGGCACCAGTCACAGACTCGTGGGAACCCGTAAGCGCGGACTCCGTCACTGTGACTTACAATCTTCTGTCACGACACGTTACAGTGACAGTGACAACCCTGGAGTAGTGACAAAGTCGCCGTGACAGGAAGTATTACCCATTCCTAGCGACACATGCTGAGCAGAAACTATTCATCCACTACACTCCCCCTCGTACATCTGTAATAACATGATCAAGGCCGCACGCCTTATATGGATTTCAGAAGAAATTACCTTCACACAACTAAAATCATTATTATAATTCAATAAAATACAATTTCCACAAAAATTATTTAATTTAAATGCATAACGTGCTGGCAAACAGCGCTAAGCCAAGAATCAAGATAGCATTATTGGAAAGGCTGATGGTTATGAACTGCAACTTAATTTGCTTCGAATGGGGACGTGGAATCCTCTTGGGGAGAAACTATGCGCAGTTCTGGCTGCCGGCATGGATCCCGCCGTCCCCTGACTGCGGCCCGGTATGTCTCGGCACGACCACACACACTAAGCTACACACTGTACGACGTCTTTCTGGTTAACTTCCTAACGTGCAATGCCTGTGCGTAGTGTGGGACAGTAACCACACATTAGTACACAAATACGGGAGTGTTTAGCACGACTGCCCTGTGGATTTGGACAGCATCCATCTGGCTGTTTCATACAGCTGTTCAGGAGCGCTACCACGTGTGTACAGGCTNGCCCTGTGGATTTGGACAGCATCCATCTGGCTGTTTCATACAGCTGTTCAGGAGCGCTACCACGTGTGTACAGGCTGTTCACGGTAAAGTAAGCACTTTTCAGGCACTAGTGACTTTTTCCTTTTGGCAATTTTTTTTTATTATTCAACAACCTTTTTAATAAATATTGCCATGCAAGTAATAAACACAGTGTGTGTATTCCACTGCACTCGNTTTATTATTCAACAACCTTTTTAATAAATATTGCCATGCAAGTAATAAACACAGTGTGTGTATTCCACTGCACTCGGAAGTTAACGTCTAAGGCTAAAATAGAATACATTTATTGGCTAATATTCCAAATGAGAGGGCTTCAAAACGTGCTCACTTTACCGTGAATAGTCTATACCTACTGTGCGGAAGTAACTTACTGTCACGCAAGTTCGATGACATTATGTAGAGGGGGAGTGACCAGACACAACAAGACGTCCATGACTCTATATTACCTCGCAAGTCAGAGGCTTACACACGATAAATATAAATTGGTGTCAAATGTAAGGACATATTCCCACCGACAAAACATTAAAGATCGTGTGAAGATTCGTTTCCGAATTGAAGGCTTTCTCCTATGGCAAAGTCCCNTTCCCACCGACAAAACATTAAAGATCGTGTGAAGATTCGTTTCCGAATTGAAGGCTTTCTCCTATGGCAAAGTCCCCGGAAAGTAATTCACTTGCTTTCATAAATAAGTTTATATAGTCACGTATCACAGATTCAGTGAATTTTATCTTGTTTGCTTCAGAATTAAATCTTAATTTTAAAAAAAGTTCTAATCATTGAGTGAAATTGCTAGTATGCAATAAATGTATGATCTTGCCGAANTTCCCACCGACAAAACATTAAAGATCGTGTGAAGATTCGTTTCCGAATTGAAGGCTTTCTCCTATGGCAAAGTCCCTGGAAAGTAATTCACTTGCTTTCATAAATAAGTTTATATAGTCACTTATCACAGATTCAGTGAATTTTATCTTGTTTGCTTCAGAATGNCACAGATTCAGTGAATTTTATCTTGTTTGCTTCAGAATGAAATCTTAATTTTAAAAAAAGTTCTAATCATTGAGTGAAATTGCTAGTATGCACTAAATGTGTGATCTTGCCGAAGGGCATTCATTAACAGCACATTAACTTCATGCAAAGAACATTACTTGTCCAGAGTAGTTTATCTACACGAATCCAACACCACTTGCGAGAAAGCTCATTTGTGAGGGCAGTGTTACATGCTGAGCGACCAAGAGAAGTTGGAGCTTGTGACCTCGAGGATCGAGTATTTTGCAATACGGACAAAAATCCATGAGCTAGTACCAGAAAATTGGCATTACGTCAAGGAGTTAACCATACGAATATTTGCTATGAACACCATCTGCATCCCATCAACATCAAAAGGTGCAAGAACTTGCTGCTGTGGACTTTCGGCCACGACTAAGTTTCTACTAATATATTGTACAACAGCATGAAGCATTTCATAATTTCTTAGCATTTGCCTTATTTACTGGTTTATGTTATCCACATAAAATCCAACATTCTTCTTGTGACACGTTAGGGTCGGTAGCAACACATAATGCTAAATAAAAATAAATATTAAAAAAAACCACGAGACCTGCTGGTCTCTTCTCCTAGCTTATAGCGGCGAAATAACTTCACGGCCGTTTACAAGGCTCCTAAATACAAACGACGCGTCTGCCCCAGAGCAAAATGAAACTAAATAGCAGCACTATACTATGTCTCTGTGGGAAGATGCCATCACCACCAATATACGAATGACGACAGTTCAAGCCATCACTGACCAGAACCAAGCCTCGTTACCACCCATTCTATTGTTGAGGCGGCGAGCTTCTCCCGAAAAACTGTAGAAGAGATCTAGGCGGCTCTTAACAGCGAGGTCTTGAGAGCCGATGATGGCTGGGGAGAGGGGAGAGCCGCTGGAACGCAAGGGCGGGGGAAACGGGAGATCCCTGAGGAAACCCGCCGATCAGCGGCATCGTCCGGCCACGATTCCCACATGCGAAAATCCGGGGACGACCCCGCCGGGAATGGAACCCGAACCGGGTTCGCCTGGGTGGGAGGCGAGCAGTCTAACCACTACACCACCGCGGCCTGATCTCGTAAGAACGGCCGCTACACCGGCAGTCTACGATAGGCGGCCTGCCACAGGTTAAAAATAAATGGGGCAGATGGGGCGGTCGGCGTGGCATGAAATGCTGGCGCTAGCCCCATTCCACAGCAACAGATTAGTAAAGCTGTGGTCTGTAACAAACCGGGCCACGGAGTTTGCAGCAACATGGCATAGTGACTGCACCCGAGTACCGGTCCTGGTGGCAGTAATGTTGTGGGGGTTGACAACTACTTTCAAGATTCTCTCCCGAGAGTGATTCCAAAAGTGACTTGTACAACGTGCGTGCGTGCTGTTATGAATGCATCAATGCATACGTGATCAGAAGCATAAGTCATTTTTAAATCATTCCATATTTGTAACTGCAATTGCATATCTCTTTAGAGCATGCTCGAAATTCACTGGTAGGTAGGTACAGTGTCTCACATTAACATTCGGCCACCTATGATTATCGCAGTTTCATGGCCTTATGTTACATTAGTAATGAAGATAAACACAAATCATATTGCACAATTATTACTGTGTGCTTTAAACGAAAAGTTGTGTTAGCCAATAATGGAAATAAGCAATACAACTTAACAAGCAATATGATTTTGTCGACCCATGCTGCATAACTACGCCACTTTAATATCCGGCCATCATTTTCGCAGGCGTTGTGGCATATTAGTAATTATTTTCCTGGTACATTCGGAGCCAATCTTACTCCATTCTTCCTTGAACCTTTTCTCTAATTCTTTTGTGGACCTAGTTGTAGTACGCAGTCTTCTTTTGAGTTCATCCCACAGAGTTTCTATGGGATTCAGGCTGGGTGATTGAGGAGGTGTGTTAATGACTTTGGGACAGTTATACTAAAGCCAGCTCTTGACAATGGACGGCTTGTGTTTTGGGTCATTTTTTTGGTAGAACTAAAACGTGTTCCTAATGCCCAGATTATCATCCCTCTTGTGTAGGTTCACTTTCAGGATGTTAAGATAGTCTTCCTTTTCCATTGTTCCATCGACACGTACAGGCTCCNGGACAGTTATACTAAAGCCAGCTCTTGACAATGGACGGCTTGTGTTTTGGGTCATTTTTTTGGTAGAACTAAAACGTATTCCTAATGCCCAGATTATCATCCCTCTTGTGTAGGTTCACTTTCAGGATGTTAAGATAGTCTTCCTTTTCCATTGTTCCATCGACACGTACAGGCTCCCCAACACCTGCTGAAGATATACAGCCCCAGATCATAATACTACCTCCACTGTGTTTCACAGTAGGTTGTATGTTCCCAGGTTTTAGCTCCTCATTTGGCTTGCGCCATACCGTTACCCTGCCATCTGCACCAAACACATTANAGGTGTTAGCTCCTCATTTGGCTTGCACCATACTGTTACCCTGCCATCTGAACCAAACACATTCAATTTCGTCTCATCAGCAAAAATAACATCATTCCACCAGCTTTCATCTTTGTCAGCGTGGTCTTTTGCGAAATTAAGTCGTTTTTTTTTCTATTCACCCCATTAATAAAAGGCTTCTTTTTAGGTATCCTGCTCTTCTGATAACTCGTCGTATGGTTTATGGATGGACGTTCTTTCCACATTCATTGAGTACCTCCGTGGTAAGTTTGCAAGCACTAATTGTCGTATCTTTCTTTCTGTTCCTGATTACTAGACGTTCTTCTCTCTCGCTTAGTTGCTTTTGCTGTCCTTTTTGAGGTACCGAATCTATTCTGTCTTCCTTCTTTGCGTGATGAAAAATGACCAGCTGCCGCTGTTCAAACGTTGTATTCTTGCCCCTACGTCCCATTTGCCTGACTGACGCAGCCAACAGAGCTGCCCAATACAATCTCTCAGCGCAGAGAGCGTGCAGGGAATGACACGAGGTACGAATGCAATGTGCATCGTGCCTGTGTCCCGCGTCCACTCAACTGACTGAATATATTAAAGTGACGTACTTATGCAGCACGCAATGACAAAATATTGTGTTACATTAACTTGCACTGCTCATGTTGGTTATTGGCTACTATTGCATTTAATTTAAAGCACACAAGAATGATTGTGCAATATGTATTATGTTTATCTTAATTTCTAATGCAACATAAGGTCATGAAACTGCGATAATTATCGGTGGCCGAATATTAATGTGAGCCACTGTAGGTAGGTAGGGCTTAACGTCTCGTCGACAGCAACAGAGCAAGTTGCTCAGAGAAGCAGGAACCATGGCCTGCAGTAAGGAACCATCCCAGCATTCGCCTCAAGTGATTTCAGGAAAACATAAGTCAGAATGGCCGGACCGGGATTCGAACCCATGTCCTCCCGAATGCGAGTCCGAAAGTCATCCACTGCGCCACCTCTCACTCGGTCCAAGTTCACTGGTCGTATGTAGTCTATTACACACACTATTGGACTTCTAGGAGTGATATTTGTGAGCGTGCTCTGGATTGTAGCGTGTTGTGTGAGGCGCTGTGAGCACACACGCGAGCACTCAGAACGTTAACGGACTCTCGAGCGTCGTAGAGTGCCCACAGCACTGCGCAGCACACACCCCCACAAGCCGGTCCGCTTAGAGGGAAACTAGCCACGACCTAAATAGGACTGAGCACAGAATGAATTTCGACTGTTCGATGCAAAATACCAAACACGAAAAGGCAAAGACATGCGAATGAAAAAATACAGTACATGTCGTCTGGTGATCGCTCGAACCAAACGACTTGCGAAATACCCATTACTAGTTGAACGCACGCTGTTATTTTTTCTGATGCACTCCATTTCTCTGCCGAAACAAAAACTTATCAACTGATAAATGGAGTTAACATATATGCCAACAATTCCTGGAAAGCTATTTATGCATTATCGCTGTTATTTAAACATCTTGTTCCAGTTCAGGAGCTGACATGTTAAAAACGTGAGGTGGTTTGATATTCCATTGAATATGAGGCAACGGGAGAGTTGCGGAATAACTTCACACCTCGGGTCACTCGCCTTCCGTGTCCTTACTTATACTACATACAGTACGCGTGGATTGGTGTTGAACAGAGGACCTTACCTATTAACCAAAAACTGCTACTTTTTACACAACCTGCCGGTGCATTTTGTTAATTTCTGCACAGTACAAGACTTAGAAGTACATATTGTTGTATCCAGCAGGGAAAACCTACCACCCGGTGCTGCCCATCACAGCAAAACTCTGGTTTTGGAAAGTGTTTCTAGGTTTCACCCGCGGCGTCCAGCCACTGCCCGCTTCACTTGCCGTTTACACACATGATTCTCTTATCACACTACAAATGCCATGAATATTTCCTGTTGTATTTTTTAAGATGGCCGTCTGGTTAAAGGAATTTTGCACGTGAGGCCTTAAAGCGTGGGAGCGCTAGGTGTGACCGAGACATGCGCATGAACTCTCTCGTCGCCCTTACGCGCAAAGCACTGAACTGGCGTGCAGTCTTGCCGTTGTTCTCAGTGAGCGCAATATTTCATTGTCTATCTCAGTATCTATAATGGTAACAGTAATTTAACTCACACCCATTATTTACACACATGCAATCTGTCTATTGCCATCAATCCAAACGTCCGTCACACATCCCGTTAATTAGGCCCGTCCGCCAGTCTCACTCTCCACTGTACCGTAGCTGGCAATCCCGGACTCTTCTCTCGCGGGCGATTGTCGCCACTCGCTCTGCTGTCTTCGCACACCTCAAATGCACTACACCATTATCGCGTCAGCATTGCTGTCGTATCCCTCGTCAGTGCGAGGGGATCTTCAGTTCACTCGACTGATCTACACTTGTGCAAAATCAGCCGCATGATCTTAGCATGCAATCTATGATGACGACGCGGGCCAAACCGTCTATTTCAACATTTCGAATGTCCTAACTAGTAAGTTATTCGTTCTGCCCACTGCATATTATTTCGCGGTATATTAACGATTGTCATATCTATATTTATTACTATCTAAGCGTCCATCACATAACTATCACTCCCAACTGTATGTAATTAAAAATCAAACTGATTCAGTGAACGCCAATTTAAACATGGTGCTTGAAATACCACATTAATACATATATATGGCCGACGGGAACACCCGTGGACATGGGAGATGTTTGGTTGTGATGGAATAGGTCAGTTTCCGTAAAAAAACGGGGTGATATGCAGGTGTCGACACTTAACCAGAGGTATGTGATGTTACATGCAAACAATGGCGCGGGGGCTGAAGCTTGGTGCTGTCAAGCTACAGAGGTATATGATGTTATGTGCAAACAATGGCCCGGGGGCTGATAGAGGTATGTGATGTTACGTGCAAACAATGGCCCGGGGCTGAAGCTTGGCGCTGTCAAGCTACAGTGGTATGTGATGTCACGTGCAAACAATGGCCGCGGGCTGAAGCTTGGCGCTGTCAAGCTACAGTGGTATGTGATGTCACGTGCAAACAATGGCGCAGGGCTGAAGCTTTGCGCTGTCAAGCTAAACAATTTCATTCCCGGGCGTTCCCATCAGTCTCGAAGAGTACACTTATTTTGCAGAATTCGCTGCCAGTTGCTGTTTATACTGCGCCAGCGTTCACATCAAAACGGGTGCAGTTAAGGACAATGGTAATTTTCGTTTAAATCGAACCAACTACTCTCCAAGAAATCTTTCGCAAATTTACCACATCATTGTACACGTGTACTGAGAAAGCACAACTGTAAGTTTCTTCCCTCATACATCCATAATAACTAAACTCGTATTCCAGTTGCATTAAAACTAGATTAGAGGCAATGTACAATAAATGGGTACTGAAGGTTCAAACTGTTCATAGTTCCATTTTTATACTTGCAGCCTGATGTATGGTAAATTTTCAATGTTACATACACTGTAGATTACAATCTTCCATTACAGTTTAGGAGGCCGGTGGTGTAGTGGTTAAGACTACTCGCCTCCCACCCAGCAGAACCGGGCTCGATTCACGGCGGGGTCGTTTCCGGATTTTCGCATATGGGAATCGTGCAAGACGATACTGCTGGTCGGCGGTTTTCTCGTTCTCGGAGATCTCCCATTTCCCCAACCCTTGCATTCCGGCGCTGCGCTATACTCACCTAGCTTCACCCTCACCGGCTCTTAAGACCTCGATAATAAGAGCCGCCCAATTCTCTTCACCCACTTATCTACTCCACCACAATTTAGAAAGCGTGCAAAAAATGTATAGTTCACCGATGCTTTAAGTATATACAGTACAGTCTAGATGGTAGTTGGAGAGGTAAAACTCGGGCCGTGCAACGCTGAGCAGAACGCAACCTCGTGCAGTCGCCCCATGCTTGAAGGGTACACTTGAACCTGCTCGCCTTGACTGGTCTCCCTGAAAGCCGAGCCGCCTCACTCCGGTAGACTCCGCCCCTCAGCTGGCCTCAAGTCCCAGGTCGAGGTTCACATACATCCATTTGTCTCCTCACAACTAAGCCAACGCTTGAGTGGTAACTTGAAACACCGACTGGGAATATGCTTCAGTTGGTGGGAGGGAGTGAGAACCAGGATAGGAGGGAGTGAGAACCAGGATAGGTGGGAGTGAGAACCAGGATAGGAGGGAGTGAGAACCAGGATAGGTAGGAGTGAGAACCAGGATAGGTGGGAGTGAGAACCAGAATAGGAGGGAGTGAGAGCCAGGATAGGAGTAAGAGTGGTCTCTTCTACTTCGGCAGATTAACATTTGTCTACTAAGTTTGAATGTGAACAATTAAATTAAGTAGAGTTTTTTACAAAAAACATTTTCATCGCTTCAAGAAATGGTTTCCTCATCCTCAATACAGACGCGACGTAATTTTTTAATCACGCAACAGCAATTTAGCTGCACTATATTCTGATAAACCAACCAAAAACACACTTTATTCGCCTCTTTATAAATATTATATACTATATAAAAACTGCCAAATGATCAGGCATTGTTCTGCACGTCTCTCTTACTGCTCCTACGATAAAGTAAGCAATTCTTGAAATCAACATGAAACAAGACCACTGCCCTTAACTGCATACATTTTAAAGTAAGCAATGACCGCGACACTCACAGTTAAGAGTCATCTTTACATCTGCAGGCGTAGGTATGCAACACGTATTAACCCCATTTAATTTAAGGTTAATCTATTTTTGAGATTTTTGGCGAAACCATATACGTCACCGCCTGCAATGCGGTATCAAATTAAAGGTATTTATCCAATAAGTGTGCATATAACCAGTATATTGTAATATTCTAAGTGAGATTTTAATAAAAGCAAGATTTTGATAAAAAAAAAAAATTACCACAAATGAACTGGACACTGTGTAGCTTAAATACCGGACCAAAATAGTATTTGGCTTTTCTATGCCGCATCTTCAATGTTTTCTGCGTCGAAATGTGTTATGATATTGTACCTGATGTGTAAGGTACTTCTGATAAATACAAAAAACTAAACTATTTTGTGATAACAAAATCGTGCAAGGAGATAGAACACTTTTATCCTGGGCTCAAAGGCCATCTCTGCTCATTGTTAAAAGGACGCCCAGCAGGGGGTGACAGGAAAATTTACACCCAAGAGATTTTACCAGAGGGCTCGGGAAATCCGCAGTCTTCGTGCACTGCCTCTCGTTGAAAGATGAACGCTGTAAGAAATCGAACACCACAATACGACCGGGCTGCAATCGCAACCTAAGTTTGAATTTTTCAAAAATAATTTATTAATATTTATTATCGCACGGTTTTAGAGAACGTTTTAGAGACCAAGCTATAAATGAAACAGAATCACACAAGCGATAGCTTCACTCGTGTGAGGGGGCAGGTGCATTCTCGCGGTGACGAACGTACGACTGTCTAGTGCTAACAGTATCTGCTGACGAACCACTGCACTTTCCCACCCTTCCCTTCTTGCGCTTGGTCATAGTCACGCGCACACGCTTGTATCTACGTAGTGAACATGGCATTGTAACACGAACCTTATTAGTTTCGAAAATAAAATAGGCTTGCTAAAAAAATTT
>NQII01001853.1:382020-395820 GCA_002778355.1 Clitarchus hookeri | reverse complement strand
AAATGAATGCACGTATCATAATTTAAGTTCTATAATATGTAATCTGTAATTATGCGGGCCCAATGTATTTTGCAATAAAGCCACTTTAAATAATTACAATATGCATGCAATAAACCTAAATAAATAAAGCCAAAAGCCATTCATCATAAGACTATGATTTCATTTTTCAAGTGCATATTTGACAACGTAAATTTGCACTGTTCTTGTATTTTAAATTAGTATTGGAATATTGTGAATAAAAAAGTAGAATATGTTAAAAAAAACTTAGGTGAACCATTTTTGTTCTGTACTGTCAATGAAATAAAAATTTTTAAGTCACAAGTTTGTTGGGAATTTTTTCAGTTCGTAAATATTTGAAAATGTTAACCATGCATTTGCAATTTGATTGCATAATCATACTTAATTTTAAATTATGCCTAATATTTTACCTTTTGCTTACAAAGAAAACTTCAGAGTTAATTACTGATAGAANATTGTATGAGGTATGACGTGATTTTACATAGACATTCATTCAAGCGATGTGTTGTCAGTGAACACTTGAAAGAGAGAAAAATTGTCGGAATCCCGAGATCTAAGTATGTGGCTAGGAAATAGTTGACCTGCCAACCCTCGTCAAACTGTTACTAATGCGTGCTGCCTCAGGTTGTCCCCGAGACCAAACGCACTTAGTGCTATAACAGCATAAGGGAGTCTGTCTTCTTAACCAGTCACTGATTTCTAAACACGCTAGCCAACAAGGTAAAGATGGCTCTTAAGTTGGCAGCGAACTACAAGAAGTAGTTCAATGTTCTAACGTCTTACTAGTTGTAAAGCCAACAATTTTTGTCCCTTGCAATTCAGTTTCTTTTTGTTGTATGCAAATAAGAATAAAGTTTGGCGTGATTGTAACACGATTATATTTCTGACTGTTTCACATCGCCTGGCTGACGCAACGTTCAAGTAGGCTGGTTCGTTGCTTTGTTGTTTTTTTCCCGGTCCGCGCTCGTGTGCCAACAAAATAGCAGTTCACGACCAACGTGATTTTAAATGTCAGTTTGTAACTCCTGAAATAAAGTATTCATCGACATAATAAATAAAACATTTTCATACATGTTCTGAGTGAAGCGGAATTGTGTTTGTTCGTTTATTTGTTTGTTTCTTTCTGCTGCATTTCTCTTTAGTTTCTTGTCTTAGAAATTCCTGAAATTTTACATAATATGCCGACCTGAAAAATGTACTGTATCATGCAATTAAAGTAGGTATAAATTTCAAACCTCGAATAAACACGAAGAAACTTAGGGACGTTTGTTTTGTTATATTTGTGATTTAAGTGTTACAATTCTTAATCTTAAATCAATGTGTGTGTGTGTGTTAACGAGTTGATACCTCGGCACGTATGCCACTCGCTTTGAAACAATAAAGCCATGAAAATGTTTTATACTGCACGCGAAACATTCCTTGAGTGTTAGGACGGTTTGAACGGTTTAATTTGTATGAGCAGATATCAAACAGTAAGAACTAATTTCCACGATTAACTTTCAAGGTACGTAATTTGGGGCCAAATTAAGAGTATGCATGAAATGATGTGTGTAGGCTGTCGACGATGCACTGGGCCCTGCTTAAGGCTGTTCAAGTGCCGAATTTTTTCTGTGTTTTTGAAATATTTTAATTTTTTTATAATATAATATCAATAAAATATCTTAAAAGTGTGAAATCAATTTTAAAATAACTTTAACCTACATATTAATATAATCATGTGCATTTTATTTTAGCCTTCAATATCTTGCAAATGTTACACGAGCACAATGTTTGATTTCATCTGATGTGTTTCTCGAAGCTTTAAGAATTGCACGAAGAAATTTCTTGGAAGTATGGCAATTATCGCCTGCGATAAGAGTTTAGCTTTTGGCTATTTTTTTAATTTAAATTGTTTTGTGAAACACAAAATAAAATTATGGTAGAGCCACTTAAACGAATTTACACGAAATTTATTCAACTCATTCTAATAATAACAACAATTGATTTGCCAAATGTGCTTATTAGGCAAAACTTTGAAATTTCTACTGCAAAACATATAAATTAAGAGTCCCCAGAACTTCCATAACTATTTATTGCAAATAAATATTCCATAATTTTTATGCTTTTATCAGACTACTATTTAATCTAGTACCACATATTAAAAAATACCCTAATAATATAGAAAGTCATTTTTGGTACTTGAACGCCCATGTTACTGAGATCTCGCCTCAGTGTGTTAAATTTAAAGATAGGCGTTTCAAATACAATTTTTTAGAAGTTCCCTACAGCGGAGAGGTTTCCATAACATGTATAGCCTGTTTGTAAGGAATTTTAAAATGTATGTCTTACAACAAAAACATACTGCCTATCTATAATGAAAATATACGCTTGTAGGGGGGACCTTCTNCATGTTACTGAGATCTCGCCTCAGTGTGTTAAATTTAAAGATAGGCGTTTCAAATACAATTTTTTAGAAGTTCCCTCAGCGGAGAGGTTTCCATAACATGTATAGCCTGTTTGTAAGGAATCTTAAAATGTATGTCTTACAACAAAAACATACTGCCTATCTATAATGAAAATATACGCTTGTAGGGGGGACCTTCTAAAAAATTCGTAAAGAATAGATTTTGTTTGAAACGCCTATCTTTAACATTGACTTTCTGAGGCGAAATTTCCTATTTAAATGTCGCAGCTGCCAGCCGGTAGACGGTGCCCTTAAGATCTACGAGTACGAACACTGAGTATGCTTATTCCATATGTAAAATTAAAATTCCCACTGGTCTCATCACTTTACTCATACGTCGGTCAAGTGAAACATCGAAATTATTATTCAAGTAAATGGTTTACAATTTCGGTAATTCTTATACTTATATGCATTCAAAAACCAAAAGTAAACGAAATAATTTCTAATTTCAAAAATTTTTACCTTATACTTTTAATTCAACATTAAGACACGGGACTACTTTTTCTCCGTTGGTACCAACATTACTGGGAGCATTCCAGCCAGTGTTCTCGTTAAAATTTGTGCAGATAGGGGCAGTGACATTTTTCAAAGGTTGATTTCAAAAGTGATCACTTTAAAATGAACAGCCTCTATGCAGTTTCATGAAATAACATTAACGTTTAGGAATTGTTTTTTTTTTTTTTCTTTCGTTCTCTTGTGGAGTTACGTATATATCAGTGCAGGTTTTTAAATGTTACAATCCGAATTGAATTCTTTCGTAGGCAAAGCAGTAGGCCAGGAAACATCAGTGTCGCGTGCTTTAGAACTGTNTAGGCAAAGCAGTAGGCCAGGAAACATCAGTGTCGCGTGCTTTAGAACTGTGTGACTGGACACCTTTTCACGAAACTTTCATCAAGTCAAAAATATTACTACGGAAGTATGCTATAAAAATTTGTATCAATCCCGTTCAGCCATTTAGTTCATTGACATCAAGGCGATTTTTTTCGTTACTCGTAATGTAATAACAACGAGGGCCATTTGTTTGTGCGCAGTTTCTATTATTAAAATAGTGATTGCCGAGGTAGTTATGCATTGCAATTTAACTCGTAAATGTTGTTAAACATAATTCTTAGGTTATTTAACGATTATTTAAAGCACGTTGTCTGTTGTATGACGGAGTGCGCTGTGTTGTCTAAAACCCAGCCCTTCTATGAGTGTGACACGCACGTACACTGAAGAGCCAAAAAACTGGTGTAGGCGTGCGTATGCAAATAACAGAGGTATGGAACCAACCAGAGCAATGCGATGCGGTCGGCAGCTAGATCGGAATGACGACGATGTTACCGTCCAATAGTTCTAAATTCACTTAAACTTCGTGGTGTTATAGTCTGCGCACGAGAGAGCGATAACATTTGGATGTTCGCGTTGCTGGTAAAGTGCTCACATGGCACTTATAGCCCTTAGGCCATTTTGTTCACATCTTCGATATCGCTGCGGCCGGGAAAAGATCGTGAAAGAACGGGACAAACGACGACTGACGAGAATCATTAAACGTGACAGACATGCAACCCTTTCTCAAATTGGCGCAGATGTCAATGCCTCCTGCATACCTTCAGACATTAGTAGAGTCCATGCCACGTCGTCTTGCGGCACTTCTGCGTGCTCGTGGGGGCCCTACACGATATTAAGCAGGTGTACCAATTTTTTTTTGGCTCTTCAGTGTATAACGGGTGAGCGTTTCAGCTTTTTAACACTTTTTAAAGGTGAACGTTTGAAAGGTCTTGGCGGTTTTATAACTGGAAAAAGAATAATATTAAACACTTCTGCTAGTCTGAAGTCACATGGTAGTGTTTGAAAGATACGCGACCAAAGAGCTGAAAGTAGAAACTTAGCAGGGCTATCGAAAGTGCTCATTTGAACGTAAACAGCCTTCGTACGTGGTCTAGTGCCTAGAACAGTGTTGACAGACCTAGCCGTTCAAATAGAAAAAAAACCTCAACCAAATTACACAAAAGTACACAATTACAGAAATAAGAAATTGGGTGGTGGTTAACTTTACCTTGGTAGCAATACAGGCTAGGTTTCAAAAATTACTCCATTATAAAATCATGAATTCCAGAGTCCAGAATCTTGCTATTTGTCTAAACATGTAATACCGAAAAGCAATTCTCAACATTGGCCAAAAACTATACGTTTAAGCGATATAAGCACAAATGGTTTGGAGAGAGTGACAACTACAAGAAAAAAATACTCATCACACCTAAATATATTATAAGGAAGATATAATTAAAATTGTGATACCTTGTGAATGACACAAAAATTACACTTAAAAGAAATTACACAAAATGTACACACACTTTCTGGAATGACACACATTTTGTTTGATGATACACGAATTGGCAACGCTGTGCCTAGTATGCCAAGTGGCGTGGGAGGTGAGCGACCCGGCGGTGACCAGGCAGTTGCCACACTGACCTCGGTCCACCAACCCCCATACGCCATCGAGTGACCTTGGTGTCGTGATACCGGGAGCCTAGACTCCCATAACCCACAGGGTGTTTATAAAACAGATGCACCTCGACACATACTCCTATCATTGGGTCGGCGGCGGGGCGCCGTGTCACTGTGTTTTGTTGGGCTCCGGGCCCGTATTAAGGCTGTTCATCGGTGTTGCCTATTTAAAGTAACATTAAGTGTTTGTGTGTGCGACCAGCCGCCCGACTGGAGTGAATGTCAGTGTCGTGATGTGTCTCTAGCATGTTGGCCTCTTGTGTTCAAGTGTGCTAATTAATCTCGCATTTAATGCGTAGGCGAGTCCCTAGTCGCCCATTTTCGGCCGCGCGGCCAGTTTTATTAGGAGCGCCTCGCGCTCTGATTGGCTGGCCAATCGGCGCGCGGGACCCTTCTCACTCGTGTCGTGTTCAATGTAGTTTAGGTTTTCTTAATTTTCTTACTCCTGCGAGATCATAACTACCAAGGAATTTGATATTAGGATTGTCATGACTCTACAGATTACTATACAAATTCTTATTTTTTGTTTCAATTACTTATTTAGTGTATTTTACTGATAATAGTTCATGGATAGTTTTAACAGTAGTGAATCTATCTTGGTTAGCTATTATTCTCGGGTACTTGTTTTGTATGGTTTGAAAGTCTTTAATTCTGAATTCTGCGGCATGTCCAAATACCTCACATCCATATAACATATCTGGGATTATTATTTGATTATATATTAGTAGTTTTTTTTCTTGCGTGGGAAGTCAGTTGCGTTTAATACTGGATATAATTGTTTAAGTTTTCCCAATGCAGAGTATCTTGCATTTTCTGTGTGTGGTTGCCAAGTTAACTAGTGATCGATCGTTATAACTAGATATTTCGCCTTTTTAACGTACGGGATTTTTTAATTGAATAGTATTAATTCTTTGTTAGATTTCGGTAGTTTTTTAGTAATTATTATTGTGTCTGATTTTACTGGGTTTACTTTGATTCGCCCTTTCGTGTACCATTGTTCGAGGATGGTTAGTTGTCTCTGTAGGGCTATTTATGTGTATGCATATTTATTGTGGCAGTTGTGAAATTGTGTTATTTGTGGAAGCGCAAGGACACAAAGAATCTTTGTTTTTCAAAATGCGCTCCAACATATAAAAGTTGCTATTCCAACTTGTAACACACTCTTGTATAATCTTAAGCTTTGGTTGATTGAGTATTTCTTGTAGAGCTGCAAGTTCATCCATCTTGAGCAATATTTGAGTGATGAAAATGAGTTGCCATCTTTTTACATTTTGTAATCACTGCAATAACGGGATCTTGTGCCTTAAGCCCATCATTGACAACTAGTTGAATTTGATGTGATGAACAATCAATGTCAAGGAAATATCATTTTTCATTTTAGTACCACCATCCCTAAGAATGCATTGAACTTTTTCTCTGGGTATTTCCCATAATGACAACATGGTTTCAAGTTTTATAGCTATATTTTCACCAGTATATCGTTCATCGTTAAATACCTCTGCTTTTAGACCAGATATCAGTTGTAAACGCCATTTTTTCAAATGATTTGATTAATTCCAAAACTTTATCTTTTACCTTGCCATAGAAATTCTCGCATGTAAACAAAGTCAAATGTTGTCGAGTTTTTAAATTATACGACAGACATAGGTGATTCATCAATCTGACAAATCCAACGCATTCTACAAAATTAAAGGGTAAGTCCTCCAAAGCAATCATTTCGCTTATTAAATTGTCAATTTCCACAGACTCGGCGTTGTTATTATCCCACTGTTTAGTTTTTTCCACGCAATCAGGCAAAGACATTTGATTTAGGTCGGATTTAGTACATTGTCGCGAAGTGGAGGCCACAACACTTGCTGTAGAAGCATTCCGCTTTTCATTTTCCAGTTTTTTTTAATTCATTATACTTATTTTTATGCATACCTTCCAGGTGATTTCTCATAGCACTAGTTGATCTTCCTTTGCACGAGTATTGTTTGTTACATATTTTGCAATTCACATTTTCAGCATCACGTAGTGTAAAATAAGTCCAAACTTCGCTAACATACGACTTACCCATGTTGAAATATCACTAATCACTTTATAACAATTTAAAATTGGTTTCTATAGAAATTCAACAAATAAATGTAAGTAACCTCAAAACAAATCTTTACGAAAAAACTATTAGCAGCTAACTTCACTTAATGAGCGAGCAATGACGGTTTGTTTACTTCGTGCAGTATCGGCTACTTTCGGTTTAAACATGGCCGGTCCTAAACGCGCGGTCAAAATGCGAGTTCATGGGCGCATGCTTTGGGCGCCATATTGAAAAAGCCAATATTCGCATTCGTATTCGCGAATATTGGAGATGAATAATCGCATTCGCATTCGCGAATGTGGGAAATCCAACATTCGTAACAACACTAGAGTCTACGAGCCAACTAATACACTGTCCACATACGCGTTTCTGCATATAATCGTTCGGTGTAATACAATACAAAACATCCGTTACACTTAAGATACGGGGACGGGGGTGCATACACAATTTTCCCTTTTGCTAGCCACGCGTGAGATCCAAGGCGCGGGTTTTTACACTGTACTCCACAACACGCTCTCATGACAGACGGGACATTTGCAAAGCTCTCGAGACCTACACAGGACGACGCGTGGGAACACACGGAGAGGCCATCAGCTTGTCAAGGTCGTCGGATCAACCTGCGACAGTGAAAGTTGCACGGGAAATGCAGGTACGCGTGGGCCGAACGGGCATTCGTCAGGTTGCTTTATTCGCTGCTCGTCCTCGACGGCGTGGCTGCCGCCATCTAGGAGCAAGGAAGAATGATGTCGAAAGAGAACATGGGCAGGCACGATACGCATGTCAACGCACCGTATAGGAACCTCATCTGCATCACAATAGCAGCGTGCTCGGCGTGGCGACGCGAACTGTGGAGGTAAATGGATGGCGCGTCATTACCTGCGGCTTGTCCATGCATGCAGTATATGGAGTTTACGAGTACGGCGTACTCTTCACCTGGGCGGAAAATAAAAAAAGATCATATAGCAAACAAACGTCAAGTGGCGTTCATTAAAACCACCAATTCTGGGACGCACGGCGGGGAAACAATTCTCTACCCATCTCGACGGACACAACATTAATGATAACATTCTGTCGATGCAAATTTAACAAGAGTTATTCACCAAAGTGAATGAGCAACAGTGAGGTGTTGCATTATTCGGCAATAACGTGTTTCCAAGCTAAATTTGCAACAACTTGGTTAACTCAATGCCAGTTGATTTTCCCCGTTAAGTTCCCGTTTGGCAGAGAAAGGAAATAACGTGTAACTTTATTAGATACTGTGTATTATGCAGTTTTTATAATGGCTAAAGATTGAAGATGCGTATGGTTGCCATGTCCACTGTAGCGAGACCCTAAAGGCCGAGTTACACGCACGTCGATAAATTGAGGCAGAGTTGAAAGGACGTACGCCGGTTTACCAGCGTCGCCGTTCACGTGCTCTACTAGAAGCATTATTTACGACAAGAGCTGGTTTATTATTAACGCCATGGTACCCAAGTGCATGCAAAAAAACTAACTATAGTCCGTTCACGGTTACTTCCAACTTTCCTGAAGCCCCGCTTAAGTTCTATTTTTAGTATATTCCTCCGCCTCATGCGCACACAGCTTAACCTAGACTATAAAATTACACCAAAGGGACAGCGCACCGAATTGGTGCGCGCGCACTCAGTGTAACAATAGTTTGAATAATTAGAACTATTTATTACTAGGTATTACCAACACGACTATTTTCTCCCTGTCTTTATTTATGTAACAATTATACATATAAACTATTACAATTTAATAGACACAATATCAGTAAAATTTCAATTACAAAACTTTTGTGATAGGATGGCATATTTAGGGAACAACCCAGCACGTCATACTTGCGGTGATTTTTCAAAGGTTTATTTCAAGAAATGCAAATAAACCGCGAATAGAGTATACACAATATCCGTTAATGCTACAGAAATGTATAACCAGCTTTCGTCAAAACAGTTATCAGTACCGTCCAATATTTATACTTTTGAAGAGAGTCAATAGTTTCGGGATATTTTAATGATATTTAGTCAAACAAAACCAATTAATAAACCATTAAGCTTCCCTAATCTGCGTGGATGAAAAAAAAACCGGATACTGCAGAATTGCAAGAAAATAAATATTCGTTTCAACGTCTCCTTTAAATTCAATGGTTTTGCGTGGGAATTCCACATGAGGAATATTGCGCATTGAAATTTACTATCGTCCAAATGTGAATCTATTTATAGAATAAACGTTTCGAATGACTCGCCCATGTTTGGTTTTACTTGCGCCACGCGGTTTTCGTACACTCCAGTCAACTGAGTGTTCGTCACAACTCCAGAGCGTATCAAAGCAGCGCTTGCAAACTACCGGAAGTGACTATCAGTGCTCTACCACCAGCAGTATCTCAATCAAGGGAGGTTTCATTGCAATTGCTGATCAATTAAACCTGCGAGTACCGGACGGCGACAAGGCCGCATTTCATACTTTGTCGAGTGCAATATGACGCTTTTCAGGTTAAAACAGGCACTTTTTTTCTCGAAATATTTATTGACGGTGCTCCATGGATGCATTTCAAACTACATTTACGCTAAAAAAAAAAAAAAAAGTGTGGCAAGGTTTACTATTTTATAATAAAACTAGATCTACCCGCGACTTTTTCTGCATATCATTCATGTTTTATTTACAATATTTTTTTTTTAAATAATAAGCATGTCTTTAAAATAGAATACATATCTTAAAATAGAAAGTGGAGTGAAATTCAAGTTCAAAAATAAGAGAATTGAGTTGGTTAAGTTTGGGGTTATTAGTAACCGGTTGTGTCAACATTTAAGTCGGGCTTTTAACAAGACTTCTTTGTAAACAATGCTCTTTACCATTTCAGAGGTTGGCACCAGAGCAACCAGGCTTACACGTGAGCACGCCACGTGAAACTAACCGCGGGAGAAACAGTCCTGCCCCAACTCCTAAGAATTTGAGTGTTTGCCCGTGACTTATTTAACTTCACCGGGAAGCACATTTTGACAGCAAACTGCAGTCTCTTGAACTCAAAAAAGGACGTCAATAGGAATCAATTACATACGAGCCACAAACATTTAAAACAGACTAATACTTAAAATAGCTCTGGCTTGCAGCCTAGTGCAATCACAGAGTTTCCGTGGCTTCAAATGACCGTCAAATAATTTTTTCCCCGTAAGAATCTTTGAACCCCCATGTAACCCCTTTAGAGTTTGAATTTTGAAAAATCCCTCCCTATTGGCTGCCTGCATTACACAATGAACGTTTCCTCCAAATTTCATATTTCTAGGACCAATGGTTGAGGCTGAGCGTTGAAATGTCATCATATTTTCCTTTTATATATATATTGTTACATGAAGCCTAAGGGGCGTATTCGAGTTCGTGAGGGATGGAGGTCCTAGTAAAAATAAAAGAACTAAATTTGATTTTTAATTTATTCACACAGCTATTATTTACAGAATTAATCTACCTATCTCCAGTATTACTCTTTTTATTTCGCAATGAACCAAATATTCAATGTCCATTTTAACTCTAATTAATGTCCTTCGTAATGTCTATGTTTGGTTATAATTAATTAACTCACACACATAATTAAAACACCTGTCTGTTGTCATCATTTGTAATGTCTTTCACTCACACATCCAGTCCAATAGTCCAGCCTGCCAGTCGCACTCTTCTCTGCGTCGATGCTCGCAGTCGCAGGTCTTCCTCCTGCTGGTCACTTCTCCCGCCGCTCGCTCGTCGTCTACCGCTAAAACTCCAGCCACTCCCGGCCCGGAGGCCCGTCGCACTTTTATACTCGCTAGCCTTGACCTGGAAAGTTCGATACACCCCCGAATCACGTTGAGAGAAACTAGGGCAGCAAACCGCAAGAAAATTCTTCAGATAAACACGGGAATTCAATGAGCTGAAGGTCAGGGGCGCAAGCCGTAGAAGACACATGGCGACGCGCGTCGGCAAGCCTTTGTAGGCTGATCGCGTTTGCTGCTCGCTCTTGGGTTACATGCGTCGACTTCACACATCTCCGCTCTCGCGAGGGATGCGAAGTCGCGAGCGCGTAAATATACATATTTGACAGTCTTAGACTAAAATAATTTCGCGAACACATTAATTCCCGCATTGTCAGAACACATGAAGTATAAACCTCTGTAAACTACAGGCGAGGCCGCAGTTTCCGTGGTCCGAAATTTGGGCTGAAGTTCAACTTTCCGGCGAAGCTCGTTTTGAAAGATAGGTCGCACCCGAACAAGTTTTTAAACTTACCGACCTCTGTTCCGCGTCATCGGCATAGGTGTAAACATGGCTCTAGTTATGACGTCAGCGACACGTAACGTTTGCCGCAGGGGTCTCGGCTCCAGTGTTGCCAATCTATTTAGGGAACTGAACCTGGTTCGACTCACGCCGCCAAGGCCGGGATTACAATGTATTCATGTTACACGTAACACCCACCATGCTGGGTTTACATTGGCGCGACGGAAATAATGCTTCGCCGAATCACAGACGAGTATTTTGTGACGTCAACGTGACCGAAATTTCGGGCGCGACGGACTTTCTAAATTGAAATAATTTATCATTTTGTTGCGTCGCGGGAGCGACAATCGTCAATAAACGAGTTTAAGTTCTTGCTGCAAAAGTGGTATAGACTATCCACGGCAAAGTGAGCATTTTTTAAAGAAAGCCCTCCCATTTGGAATAGTAAAATATATATTATTTTAGCCTTAGACGCTTACTTCCGAATGCCGTGGAATATATAAACACTGTGTTTATTACTTACATGGAAATAAATATTTAAAAATGTGGTTAAAGGATAGTAAAAAAAAATGGCTTAAAGGGAAAGGTCACTAGGGGTTCAAAGTGCTCACTTTACCGTCAACAGCCTACAGCAATGTTCAGTTGGTAGCATTTGTAATAACATGTGAAGATAGTAAATACAGTTGAGATAGACGTCGTTCGTAAATTATATAAAAACATAAATAGGCCCCTGCCATTTTTTCCAAGACTATGAAACAAACATTCATGTGGTTGTTTGTGCAAGTTATTTTTCTCTTTTGATTAATGTAAACACGCAGATGGCCTTCTGTAACATTTTCATATTTTCAGCCATGAATGGTGGTAATATTGTTTCTGGTGTCGCAACAATTGACAGCCGCGTTACGCCTGTCGCATCAATGTAAATCCAGCATCACGCCACACGCCACACCTTCACGTCTACGTACAGCGTCGTCCTTTTGGCCAGTAGGTTATGATGCTTCACGTAGGCACGAAACCTTCGTGCACGGAATTAAAATATACGTCTTGTTACTTTTCAGATTGAAAACTCTCTAAATTCTTGTTACATACGCGTATTTATATTTTAATATTTATGTGGCAAGAATAGGGTGCGAAAGCATGGCATTCGTGATTTATACCAACTTTGAAACACTAGGACATCGTCATAACCACAAAAAAAAAAAAAACGAATTGTCTCTGGGAAATGTAGACGCTTTTTTCGTATATATGGAAAATATAGTATGTAATAAACTTTAATGTACAGAGAAAAATGAAATTTTGTTTAATGAAATATACCTACTAAATATTTCAAACTTAACGGTAAACACCGTTTATGTATTTCATGCATGCAGTTGTACACTTCTGAGAAACATAATTAATAAACAGCGGCAATGCAAAGGTTACGTAAATTGTACGAATTAAAAACTTAATAATTTTAGCCTAACTTCTACATATTACACTTTCTCCTAATTTACGAGGAAAAAATTGTTTATATGCGGCACATGAATTTAAAACGTAAGCGAAAGATATCGCGGAATGTTTGCAGTCTCCTAGCCTACAAATGAATAATGATAATTTACAAACAATACGTACCTATTTTNGGCAATGCAAAGGTTACGTAAATTGTACGAATTAAAAACTTAATAATTTTAGCCTAACTTCTACATATTACACTTTCGTCCTAATTTACGAGGAAAAAATTGTTTATATGCGGCACATGAATTTAAAACGTAAGCGAAAGATATCGCGGAATGTTTGCAGTCTCCTAGCCTACAAATGAATAATGATAATTTACGAACAATACGTACCAATTTGAATTGTTTGTGACAGTAGTGTATCCTTGTGTGTTAACTGTGTGGCATATTAAAAAAAGTATAATTTAATTTCCTAANAATTGTTTGTGACAGTAGTGTATCCTTGTGTGTTAACTGTGTGGCATATTAAAAAAAGTATAATTTAATTTCCTAAAAGTAGTTATGTTCTCTGTGCCCCATGTTTTGTTGAATGAATAAATACTTTTTCGTTAACGACCACTCATTTTGTTTGCGCGATTATACTATACGAACGAAATATATTTTATAACATGATAGGCCATCCTCATAACGAGGAGTGCTCATTCATACAGAAAATGTAGTTTCGATACGTTCATCATGTGTATTTTCTCCTCTTTACTAGCATTCCCCCGACACTTGACAGTGTTAGTTTTAATACGTTAGTAAGATACTAGCAGTATTTTTTGTATCATATTTTCAAAACAGTATGTCTTCCAATATTTAAAAAAGGTTTTATGAAGTTTTAGGTGCCTAAATTCTGCGAGAGGAGTGAGTCGTTTAATCCGGCACTCCACGATACCCAATTTCTAGTACCTTCGGTCATACCCGTTGGCGCAACAGAAGGCATAAAAGTTTCTATAGCAGAAGAGAAGAAAGAACCCATCATTTCATATCCACACGTTACCCTAAAGTGCAAACAGAAAATTGTAAATGGCAGGCATAACAATAAGCAG
>NQII01001853.1:359973-381991 GCA_002778355.1 Clitarchus hookeri | reverse complement strand
GGGGGGGGGGGGCAAGGCTATAAATGCAACCTAAAGTAATATACAGACGCTTTGTGGTGCATCCAAAAGTACGAAGATTGTTTCTTTTCCCTGAAGGCTGCATTTATTTAGGTTTCTAAGTACGAGTACTATTAACGTATGGAACATGATATGAGGTACGGCACTGCTTTATGTATGGAAAACAAGATACTGTATTCACATGTAGGTACGACGGACATTTACGCCACCCATTAAAACATTGGCAAATTATTTAAACAGGGGTGTGGTGTAAGACAGGAATGTACATGGAGGGGGGGGGGGAGTATTTCATTATATTCAAATGTTTGGAAAAAATACGAAAGCTATATTATTTAAAATGTATAGATACTAAATTATTTATAATCAATAGGCTAATATACAGATATGGAATCACACAATGCTATAAACATACTTCATGTTCACGGGAGATCACACATTTATTATATTAAAATAAAATAAAATTTGCATTATTTTTTTTGGTGGGGGGATATGTCCCGATATCCCCCCCCCCNCAAGATACTGTATTCACATGTATGTACGACGGACATTTACGCCACTCATTAAAACATTGGCAAATTATTAAAAAAACAGGCGTAGCCAGGAATGTACAAGGGGGGAAGGGGCTAAGATTTCATATTTCTATTTTTGAAGAAAAANAACAGGCGTAGCCAGGAATGTACAAGGGGGGAAGGGGCTAAGATTTCATATTTCTATTTTTGAAGAAAAAAAAACACGAAATATATATTATTAAAAATGTATAGTTACAAAATTATTTATAATCAATAGGCTTATATACAGATAAGGAACCACACAATGCTATAAATATCCTTCATGTTCACGGGATATCACACATTTATTATATAAAAGTAAAATAAAAGCTGTCTTTTTTTTTTGTGGGGGGGATATGTCCCGATATCACCCCCCATGCCGGCTACGCCACTATATTTAAATGTGTATCTTTAATGAGTCTAATCATAAATCTTGCGCTTTCCGTAATTTAACAAGCTTTTACGGTTTGAAGGGCAAAAAGAGGCAAAACTATCACAATATTAAACTTAAGACTTTAATGTGTGCCCGTTAACAGTACTCACGCTACGCAGCTCACTTTAGAAACCAATCGATTTGATTAGCAAACGACCGCAGCTAGTCGATTGCACTGTACGTTACTCGAGTTGACGCAGGCGCTGGGGATCGTTCTACTAGCCTGTCAACCAGGACACGAGAACCGGCCGTGGCAAAACTATGCATGCTTTTATTTAATCACTGGTCTGCCCTCTCATTTGGATTAATAGTCAATAAATCTTTTTTTGAACCTGAAACGATAACTTCAGAGTGCGGTGGAATATACACACTGTGTTCATCATTTACAGGTCAATATTTATTTAAGAAGGTGGTTACAGGATAAAAAATGCCTTAAAGGGAAAAGCAACCAGGGCCTCGAAAGTGCTCACTTGACCGTGAACTGCCTATACCTAACTTGCTAGCCTAAACGTCGTGGGGAGGAAACTTAAGGACAGATACTCTCGTGATTTCAAGAAGTTGATGGCCATAAGGCAACAGTATTCAACAATAACCATTGTCAGGTGTGTGTCGGCAATCGTAATCAGAGCACAACATTGCGACACGCGTGGTTAATTTTGTGTTAACAGGTAATTACTTTTAATGCTCTATGAAGTGAAACCATTTGTTTAAAACAAATAAATAAAAAAATAGTGTTTCCGGCTGTCTCGTAAGAGATGAAGTTTAACGTTCCATGACACATGGTAAAAACGTATCTAATGTCTGATGATTCACTTACACGGAAACACGGTGTTTATTCTAATAATAAAATATGTGCGAATTTTAAAATAAACACTAAATCATACGTTATCATTTAAATATTAACGCCCTGTAGCAATTCAACATGTCCATAGTTTAAAATGTCCGTACATTTACGGAAACGTAAAATAATACACGGAAATGCAATCCGTAATGACAAAAAACGGACGTCCGTAAATACAAAATACGGAAAGTCTCCGTATTTCCTATAGCTTCGGGTTTCGGGGACGAACAATGCCGAGTCTACACGAAGCTTTATTCGCCACTGGAACCAGACAATTATCGTTTCTGCAGCAGTAAGGTTATCCACGCCACTAACACCTGTTCTTTCACACATTAAAACACAGCATCAGACTTCTGTAACAATTACCAACACTTCAAATACACTAACTTTAGTAGAAACTAAAAAAAATTGCTTGTGTGTGTGTGTATTAGAAATACGAACGTTATACCACAAACACCATGTAAGATATGTAAGAAGGTGAGTGGTAAGAGTCGTGCACTTAGAATTTTTTCACCTGAGTTCAAATCTTGCTGAAGTATTTAATGTTTTTAACTTTTTTAAAGATATTTTTATGTACAATAGAACACCCAAATATCGAAAAATAAAGACTTCCATTAACTATTTTTATTTTAAACTTATAACAAAAACTAATTAGGAAATGAACGGAGAAGTTTCGTGAAATTAAAGAGAATTCCGTTTTTGAAAATCGATGTGTCCATAATTTTACGGAGAGTTAACGGGTACCTCTGTATAAATTTTTATCAGCACTTTTCCGTAAAATGGAGGTAATTTTTTAACAGTGTGTACTTCAAAATAATATAAGCCGAACAATTTACGGGGAAAAAGACGCGCAAGTTATTGAAAAAAAAAATTACCGCCACTAGATTGAGAAGCCTGTGTGCACTGCAAATTTTTTAGTTTTTTTTATTTTTACGGAGAAATTCTTGTAAAAGTACAAAAATTTCTCTTGTAAAACTACTCGTTTGTAAAACTACAAGGGACGTGTTTGTAGTAGACCTCAAGAAATGTTTGTACTATATTGACCTGTATTCTCGAGCTTCAGCAAAATGGCGGACATTCAACAACGTGAAACCGTATATAGCTGTTTGTGCAAATAACTACGAGTGATGCAAAGTGTAGTTGCGTGCAAAAAGAAATGTATTGCAAGTTTCAATATTGTAAAACACTTAAAACAACTCAAATAATCACAATAAAACGTGACCGTATTACTCATTAACTGTTAATGTTTCCTAGCTACACAGAATCTTAAATCAGGTCTCAAGACCTTGTTGTTAAGAGCCGTCCAAATCTCTCAACTCAATAACAGAGTTCTTAAAATTAAATAAATGTATTGTTCATAATAAATAACTCCTTTAGTATTTTGTAGATACTTGCCGTTATATGTACTATAAAAATAAACGCTAAATTCATAAATCAAGTTGGTCTTGTGGTTAAGAGTGCAGGCTAATAATACAAGAGGTATGGGTTCTAGTCCCCGTGCTGGCAAAGTGTACTTATTTTTGTAAATTATATTTTTAATTTTTTTAAATTAAAATATAAGATTTTTTTTTAGAAAGGAAAAAAAATATGTACACTTCTCAATAATGTAAGTTTTAATACAAGGCTATCATTTGTAACATTACGGACATGTTTTGCAGATTTTACAAGAACGTGTTTGTAGTTTTACAAAGGATTTTCTTGGCAACTGGGTTTCCAAGGATTTTTCTTGTAAAAGTACAAAAACTTTTTTTTAGTGTGTGGGGAACGTCGACAAGACACGATACAAGGATACCTTGTACTTGCGTCCACATAAGATAGGCNTTTTTTTTAGTGTGTGGGGAACGTCGACAAGACACGATACAAGGATACCTTGTACTTGCGTCCACATAAGATAGGCAAAAACGGCATTTCTCTGTCAACACACCTCCCTCCCTGCTCTGTGCTTAACTTGACTTTGGAAATCCCCAGTGCGCGGGATTCGAACGCAATCTTCGAGACTTGACATTTCACTGAACTCGTCTCATCTCATCTTACAAGTGGTGAAACACTATAACACACAAGTTTTTACCATCGCCTTGGCGTCTTGTAACAAGTGTAATGTTCAACCGAGGATCACTGAAATTAATTATATTTTCGTTTTTTACATACATTATTTAATAACGCAGTCGTATTAGCAACACATTTATAAGAATTTCACTGTCAATCGAAGAACAGATACTAATAATCAGGTAGATTGAAACGTTTTTACACGTGGCTACACTGTACAAAAAAATTNGTCAATCGAAGAACAGATACTAATAATCAGGTAGATTGAAACGTTTTTACACGTGGCTACACTGTACAAAAAAATTTGTGTAATTTTTCACCAATGTGGGTGGCAGTCTCCAACGAAGTCAATGTATCTTTTCTCTGTGTCCAATTACTTTTATCCTAAAAATGAGTATGACAAGAATTTTATTGCTGATTTAATAATGAGATGGGGAAAATTTTTATTACTATGTAGCAGAAAATAAACTAATGCCAGTGTATTTTTTCTTCGCGACAAGTAAATTTACACTGAAATCGCTACTGTAATTTCACCACACTGTTCTTTTTCACTCACACAAAAGTAAAATCACAGTTTCACTGCAATTGTAGATAGACGTTTTATGTACATTTTTCTCAGTTTTGCCAAGTAATTTTACAGTCAGTATCAGCTCTTTAACAACTGTCATATTAATTTATATACTAGGTATGTGGAATTTTACAGTTTTCACGTTATTGTACTCCGTTCTGTAACTTGGTAAAATCAATCAATTTTTACAATTATTTAACACACATTTGCAACAAACATTCATGAAAATAACATCTATTTGGAAGCGCTCTCTCGTCATGCCACGAAGATGAATTGCGAATACGAAGGCCTGCCTCTGACCTCGGCGACCATGGAGCCGCGACCTGCGTCATCGCTTACTGGTTGTCGCCAGCGCGGATTCTGCGATCGAGTTCTCGCCTATGGTCAAAATGCTCGTCGGCATGAGAGGACGGCCTGTACGAAGAGTCCTTTTCGCGCGATGAAGCATTACGACATTGGTCCCATGCAGTGTGTGCAAGGCGATACATTGTAATAACATACCGAGATCTACAAGGATTCGTCTACTGGGAGTCAGCAAGTGTTGACGGTAATACCTCTTGCTGCATCGATGGGTACGGATTCGACAGGCTATAATGATGAGACAGTTAATGCTAAAGACGGAATGATTGCAGTAGAGTCGGTTTGTGTGGAATGTGCACTTGCAGGACTTCCGCGTGAAGTCGAAGAACTTCAAAATAAACGGTCGTCGGCTTTAAATACTGATGAGCATAAACTCCTGCTACAAAGAAAAGCATATTTAATATAGAATGCAAAAAGAAGGTCAAGATGACCATGAAGAGAGCACTGATGAAAATGGACATGAATACAGTGATAGTGCTAATGGCGATTTTCTCGATGCGCTGACACACCCATCCAACACATTTGCTGCAACAAGCGACGTGAAGAAGGCAGAAGACACCAAAAATACGGGCTACCTATTTCCCGAAGACCCGGATGAACTTGTTGATAGACTCAGATATTCGATTGACCTTCAAAAACGCGGGGATCTCACGCACATTGATGAGATATCTTCAATCATTAATAAACTGAAGGATCGGAGATATATCGCATAATGTGATGAACTGCTTTCTTCTGAAATTGTTATTACAAAATAATAACAAATTATTATAAAATAATTGGTTTTCCTTTATTTTTGTGTGTCGTATCCTTTTTTCCCTCACAACTTCAAAGTGGTGCTATGAGCACTCGACTATTAACGGAAATATCAGCATATAGAGAAATAATAAAGACTTTAGTATAAAAATGCATGGATAGTTAACTGCATACGAAACATTAATTCTGTCGACATGTACAAATTTGGAGACAGTTGGCGGACGAATGTAATTTCTATACATATGGGTGGGGGACAAACCGAAGGATGGATCTAAGGATTCGATCGAAGAATTGGGATCGATCGAAGGATTGGGATCGATCGAAGGATTGACATGGGTTGCTATGCATTGCGGAAGAGGATTGCTAAGGATTGGAATTTATCCAAGGATTGGGATTGGTGGAAGGATAGGCATAGGTCGCTTTGGAATGCGGAGCGGATTGTGCGGCGGATTGCCGATTGTGGAACATGTGGATTGGTGTGTGACTGGTGTGGATTGGTGCGTGGATTAGTGTGTGGATTGCTGATTGCGGTGCTGATTTATGGAAATATCGCGAGATTAATGGAAAGATTGATTAAAAAAACAAGTATTTATTTTCTTTTAATGTATTTTTCTATTTTATAAACGTTTTTAGAATTTATTTTTGGGTTCAAGGTTATCCAAAGTCATGGGGTCAAGGTCACAGATGTGATGTCAAGGTGAAGATCACCCAGATCTAACGTGTAGGTCGGAGTCATCAGTGCCACCTAGGTGTTGAAAATGAAAACAAATGACAAACGAAAAAAAAAAAACAATATGGCGGGTAGAGTGCATTCGACAGAATGAGCAATGTTGAGGGGGGTGGAGGCCTGCCGACTAATTAAACCATGAGAAACATTGGGAGGGGAATGTTAATACAACATGATTGATTGGAGGGGGTCAGTCGTTTGCTAGACAGGGTACTGTGGGAGACTTATGGAAACGTAAGTTTTTAAATATAGTTTTTTAAAATAGTTCTTAAAATAGTTTTAAAAAAATATTTTTTAATTTTTTTTATTAATTTTTTTGAAATTTTTGGGATTTTTGACTTACGATTTTTGGGTTGGATCCAAAATGGCGGTAGTAGTCAGTAACGTAATATGCTCGCTAACTTATGAATGTATTCAATTTTTACTATTTTTGTAGACTTTATGTTATCAAGGTCATCTAAGATCACGGTTATAGGGTCAAGGTCAATGTCACCTGGGTTCAATATGGCAGTTGGGTGATGTCATAAAATGGCGGTTGGTAGGTTCCAGTCCCTCGTCCCCTCTAAGCCAAAACATTCGAAAATTTATTTTTTTATAAAAGAAATTAAATAAATTTTTAATAAAATGTTTTATATTTTAAAAATATTTTTTTAAAGTTTTTATGAATCATTCTACTGATATACTGGGCCATGTTAAAATTTGAGTAAACAACGAACGGCGAGCTAATATTGCGCGCACGCACGCACACGCACACACACACACACACACAGGCTGTAAGGTAACTTATATTACAGACATTAGAAGGGGATTCGCCATGAAAATACAAGAAGAATTTGAGTTCACGTGAATAGAATGAACGCCCAGCAGCGAGGCAACAACAAAAGAGATTACCGAGGACAGCGTGCTAACCACTAACCACTGTCGTGACGGACACGAGGCTGCGAAAGGAGTGGGAGGTACAGTGAATACTGTACTTGAAGGGTGCTCAGAGTGGCACCACAAGCAACACAAATAAGGTGATGCACGTGGAAGTTGCAGTGTAACGCATTGTATTTTCATGGCAAATCACCAACTAACATAAGTTACGTTACACCCTGTTGTGCAGTGATGTTTTTCAAATTGCGTAATTACCCGCGACAGCATATAGAGTAGATGCAGGACATGAAGTGTTCGGGTAGCTGTAGACTGCTGGCGTTTATCTGAGCACTTTGGAAAGCGCCGCTTAGAATACACTTCTATACTCATTTTGTCTCCTTACGCCATATGTAAAAATAACATTTGACATGGGCCTAATGACTTTGCTCATGCACCAGTTAAGTTCAAACACAAAATTGTTAAGAATACGAATGTGTTTCTAATATGGCAAATCGTACTCTTATGTATAAGTACTACGAAAAAAAAATCACTCAAACTGCAATAAATTTAAACATAACAGGGGATGCGGTGGCTGAACGGTTAGACTGCTCGCCTTCCACCACGGTGAACCGGATTTTTGCAAGTGGGAATCGTGCCGGACGATGCCGCTTGTCGGCGGGTTTTCTCGGGGGTCTCCCGTCTCTCCCACTCTTGCATTCCGGCGCTGCTCCATTCTCAACTCATTACACTTACAAGACAGCGCCAAGACAGCTGCGTGCCAGCACGCACGGTGGCATAAATGCACTTGACGACCAGTGATTTATCTCGAAGGTTGATTTCAAAAGTGCTCATTTCACCGTGAACAGCCTATACGTCCGCGCAGGAGTATAGTCCATTCACGGCTAAGAACTTCCAACTTCTCTGAAGCGCTGCTAAAGTTCTACTTCCAGGATATTCCACCGCCTCATACAAACAAAGCTTAACAAAATCTAGAAAATTACACCAAAGGGACAGCACACCACGTTCGTGGGCACTCAGTTCAGTATCATTTTGTATGATAACTATTTCTTACTAGGTATTACCAACATACTTATTTACTCACTGGTTTTGTTCAAGTTAATTATAAATTAAATACTATCATTTATACATAAAATAAACGTAAATAAGATACTTTCATTTCAACAAAGTATAAATAAAACGCCTGTGACAAATGACATATATAGGACTAGCGAACCGGCCCGACTTCGCCCGGTAACAATTTAGTTTTTACAGCGATACTTTGAAATACAAAAATGGTTACTGTGGGTCATCCTTAAAAGATAAACATACGCTATCCCGGACTTTTCTGTAGACCTTTTTGAGAGCTACAATTCTGTAGTACATTAATTTGATGTATATCTTATGGTTTAGTCAGCGCAAGACATGTAAGCGCCCTAAAAGCGGGGTTTTTACGACTTGATTACAAACGGTTCGACATTCCTCTACTATCCTTACATTAAATATAAATGTATTATACACCAAAACCTTCCTCAAGAAATTCTCTAAATGACGTTGAAAACCGCATCAAAATCCATCAAGTAGTTTAGGCGTACTAAGCGAATACACAGACAGACGCGGATAAGCGACTTTGTTTTATACTATTTACAGAAGCAACAAAATGCGTCATACATGGGGTGATTTTTGAAAAGTTTGATTCAAAAAGTGTGAAGAAATCGCGAATAGACTATAGGTAGGAGGGGGACCCTGTTTTTTGGAAAAAAAANAGTTTGATTCAAAAAGTGTGAAGAAATCGCGAATAGACTATAGGTAGGAGGGGGACCCTGTTTTTTGGAAAAAAAATTTATGCGCGGGCCAGACTTCGACATGCATCTTGTGTGCAGGTTTGCGCATTTACTTTGGATATTGGCNAAAAAAAATTTATGCGCGGGCCAGACTTCGACATGCATCTTGTGTGCAGGTTTGCGCATTTACTTTGGATATTGGCCACGTGTCTGTGCGAGAAGACATTTTCTACTCGACTGCACCAATCGAAATGAGGTTACCCTGACAATGAACGTCCGTGATTGGCTGGCGGACGCGTGCGATTTAAAATCGTCCAACCGCGATATTGGTCCTTAACTAACGTGGTTTGGAGTATAACTAGTCGTAGAATATTTTCGCGAAAAACAAGTGGCCCTAACTACAGGTAGAGCTGGTTCACGGTCAAATGAGCACTTTTAAAGCCAACCTACGAACAAAAATCACTGCCACTAACAGCATATATTTTAACGGATACACTGACTGGCGTGGTCCAGATAAGTTGGCAGCGAAATAAGGAAAGAAGTCCCAAAATCTTAACGTCGTATTCAAAGCGTAACTTTTAAATATGTGGCCACAGAATTTATTTTTAATATTTTGTGTCAGTTTTATGCAGATAATAACAATAATTGGCGTATTGTTAGCATATTTGCATTCTTAGTCGTTCCAAATCTCGCAGCGACGAAAGAGAGAGCCAGTGGCAATGTTCATTTTACCGAGTAGTCCATTTCCAAAGCGTCTCTTGTCCACAAATACAATTTCCAATAATGGTCCTGTTGGTCTCTTCCTAGCCTTTGCCATGGAATGGCAAATGGTTCGCAGGTCCAAAACAGCGCGTGGCCGTTTGAACGCAGGTTTAAAAGTCATCCAATTTCCTAAGTAGCCCTTGTCCACAAACATGATATACAATTTATTTCATTTTAAGGCGAATGCTTGGTATCAGAAGGCTGTAAGTTCTACATACAATGTTCGCGACCAACAGTANATTTATTTCATTTTAAGGCGAATGCTTGGTATCAGAAGGCTGTAAGTTCTACATACAATGTTCGCGACCAACAGTAACATCCGTACCAAAGTTCATACAGCCACATCAACCCATTCTGACCCAGGGTACATAACTGTGTGCATTAGGCATGTGTAGGTAATTGTTGGTCTGCACTGCACACTGAGAAACTCAGCGACCAATGATCTGAACTGCGAGTGAACGATTCGCAAACCATCTCACTGGTCTAGGACATTATTGGTTCTCACAACTGTAGCCGAACATATNCCTGCGAGTGAACGATTCGCAAACCATCTCACTGGTCTAGGACATTATTGGTTCTCACAACTGTAGCCGAACATATAACCTACAGCTCATTGGCTGTGACAACGAAACAAGCGTTGTTAGTACACGGGCATCGTAACATTCTTTTGTTTTTATCACCTGAAACCGCGAATTAAAGTGGGCGTGAAAGAGCTGAGAAATACACTGCATGTACATTTCTAGCTTTTTGCCGACATTCAATGTATGTATTAGGACAAGGAAGGGACCCTCGGGAAACGGACCACTCATACGATGCAAGGATACAAAGTAGACGTTACGCAGGGCTTCGTAAAGTGGTCAGCTGCCCGTGGCGAGAGCGGCGTAGTCTGGCAGCGCAGAGCAGTGCGGAGCGGAGTCCCGCTGTGGAATAACCCTGCACGTCATTGGTGCTGGCACCTCGATCTACCCTCCCGGCGCGCGCACCAACCACCACAAGTCCCGCTCTGCAACTACAGTCTGGCCGTAACACTTCTTCAATCAAACCTGTGCAAAACTACCCCATGCTCCTTTCCTAAATATCTCATTTACCACAGCATTTTTTTAACTCGTGTTAACATAACAGCACCTTCATTTTGCTCAAATTAAGATTTTACTTATATTTTATCTAAAANTAACCCTGCACGTCATTGGTGCTGGCACCTCGATCTACCCTCCCGGCGCGCGCACCAACCACCACAAGTCCCGCTCGTCCTCTGCAACTACAGTCTGTCCGCGGTGCCGTAACACTTCTTCAATCAAACCTGTGCAAAACTACCCCATGCTCCTTTCCTAAATATCTCATTTACCACAGCCTTTTTTTAACTCGTGTTAACATAACAGCACCTTCATTTTGCTCAAATTAAGATTTTACTTATATTTTATCTAAAAATTATATTTAATTTATAATTAATACAAATCAAACAGGGAGAAAATAGGCGTGTTGGTATTGCCTAGTAAGAAATAAGCGGTTCTTATGCAAAATAATATTACATTAAGTGCGCACGAATGCGGTGCGTTGTCCTTTCGGTGTAATTTTCCAGGCTCTGATAAGATAGGGCGGAGGAATATCCTGGAAGTAGAACTTTAGCACGGCTTCCGAAAAGTTTGGAAGTGACCGCGAATGGAATATACTTCACTCCTACCTTCAAGTTTTTGAGAGTACGCGGGCACGATATTGTTTTGTTCGTGTTCGAGGTACATCTATATGGGCGACAATAACACGCGCGCCCAGCGCCCCGTCGCCCCTACGAGCAAGGCGCTGGACCGACTCGACGCGCAGTGCATCAGTCATCACGCTTTCCTGTGCGAGTGAGATCTGTAACAGTGGGATGTCGTTACAGGAGATGAAAGTCCGTAGATTGAACTACAAGTGTGCAGTTAGTTTTACTGTTATCTCTATTTAGGCAAGCTATTAAATTGAGATATTTTTCCCTAGAATACACTCGCTACTATGGTGAAAACGAAAATGCACGGGCTTAGATAACGGGTTTTTATATTTTCTGTCAAAAAGTCGTATACCCATGATATTTATTTGCAGAGACAAACTCAACGCGCAAACAACGAATCTACAGAAAACATGCCCCGACTACTAACTAATTCTTGTTTCGTACAAATAGCAGCTATAGAGCTTTAACTATTAAATTTAGTCTAGAGTACAGACAAAATGCAGCATAACGTGAAAACTTCATCACACTTTGCCCGCCATCTTTGCAAACTACAAAATACGCAAAAAAAATTCAGCAACAAATTTTTTAACAGCCTCTACAGTATAACATCGTCAATATTAACCCTGAAACCAAATTAAAACTTAGCACAAACTTCTAAGCCCTTACAGAGATCAATAGAGGCCTAGGCTATTTTTATTTTTGCCCCCCCCCCACCNCACGCACGCGCGAAAAAAGAAAATAAACGCAAACTAAGAAGTCGGGTATACTTGGAACATTTGTAGTATTATCAAAAATACAACCATTTGTGATAACATCAACTCATTTCTTTAACTAATATTAGAGTTATTTGTTTTGAAAGGCAAAGTCTGTGAGGCCCGCGTGGGCTTAGATAGCCAGGTGATAGAGTGAGTGCAGAGATTTGGGCGGCTCTTAACATCGAGGTCTTATGAGGGTGAAGCGAGGCGAGCATGGAGCAGCGCCGGAATGAAGGAGCGGTGGAAACGGGAGATGCGCGAGAAAACCCGCCGACCAGCGTCATCGTCCGGCACGATTACCACACATGCGAAAATTCGGGGACGACCCCGCTGGGAATGGAACCTGGTTCGCCTAGGTGGGAGGCGAGCAGTCTAACCACTACACCTTCGTTTCCTTTACATGGTCTTTGCACTCGCACGTACAGCAACAGCTGGGATCCCAACGTGGAAGCTTAACAATATTTACGCAGATAACGTTGGCATTCCCTTGTGGCTACCTGAAACGATAGAAATAGCAAACGAAAATAGTCAATTCCTGGTTATTTCCAACTTTTCTGAAATCACGTTAATGTTATACTTTCTCCTATTACTTAGTCTCATGCAAATAACGCTGAACTAATTCTAGAAAATTACACCAAGAGACAACGAACCCCAATTGTGCTGAACTCAGTATAAGAATATTTTACACGAAGCATTACCAACACTCTTTGTTCTCCATTCATATTGATAAAGAAAATAACCAAAAAATAAGATGATTTTATGTTAACACAAGTATAAAACGCTTGTGATACAAGACAACAATTTAAGCACATATTGTGTAATATATCAACAGCCCAGTATTTCTTTTAAAAGAAATTCGAATATGAAGGCAAAATTGTAGATTACTCGCATCCCTATGACAGTTTCTACATTGTATTAAAATAAGAATGCCTAAACTGTAGTGAAGCATTTATCAAACACAACTTGTCGGTCGCAAATATTTTCAAAACTTGCGTGTTTTGTGTGTGTAGTTTTGTTTGGTTGTAAATATAAATTACATATTTTTAACGTAAGTACTTTTAAGTACAATAAAATGTCCCTCCAATGCCACTAAAAATATTTAAGATATAATGACCAATATTTCGAAATCAATTTTGTATACTTGCAAAGTAAATAATAAATATAATGAAAGTTAAGATTATCATGTGTCTGGCAGAACTGCTTGCAATACTTATATATGTATAACTCCCCGAATGAAAAATAAATGAATGTGGCAAACAAATAAATTATAGTAGATTGTACTATGAATTTACAAAGTGGTTGGTCTGTACAAGGTAATGTGGTTCTAACATGCCTATTGTATATAGGGAATGCTCTCTAATAAATAGAAAACCTTGGTTGTGCAAAGGTTTAGTGACAAAATGCAAATCAAAATATTGTTCATTTTGATCAGATGTATAAAGAGTTCAGTTCGCCTGCAGGAGAGCTGAATTAGAGTACTTTAAAGGATTCAACAAATTGTGTCTATCTCCCCTGGATATTACTTTAACAAATATGTATGATGCATACAATACTGATATTAAAATAAATCCACTTGCACTAGTTTGAACTGGGAAAAATGTATGGCGAGTATCTTATCTAAAGATGCGAACTGGGGACTTTTCATGGCTTAATGCTATGCGTACATTTAAGTCGTCTTGGCCAGGAAAATATATGCAATAATAACTAGACAAAACTCTAATGCATTCTGATTGGATGCGTAATTAACGGAAAGCAGAACTCGCTGAAAACCAATACAGCTGTGTATACAACGAACTCTAGCTGCACACGTCAGAGAAGTGCCGTCTCTGACTAGTGACATGCCGGAACGCCATTCGTCAATCAGCGCCACCAGCTGGCGGCCCAGCCAGTAGGGAACCACTCGCAGCACGTGGTAGCCAATCTCGCACGTGGACTGGAAGAGAACTTTGCGAAGCGAATCGGCGAACGGGTTCGCTCACATCCAAGGAGCCACCGCGCGGTGTGCTATTCAACTCTGTGGCCATTGCTTGCTATCACTGACAAGGCAATGTGTTCTGATCGCGCTGAGAGTAAAAATAACGCGCGGGCTGTGACCTCCTTACCGCCAGCCAGTTTTTTGGCCTACGCTGGGAGAAATGGAAGTGTTCTGCTGTTGCTGCTTGAGTAGCCTGCGAGTGCTCTACGACTATTTAGATTAGCCGTCGCTAGATTGGTACGACTGCGTTTAGCATATGTCAAGGTGATGTGGCTCACACGGTTTCCCCTCAGCTGATTTTTTTCATTCGCCTTGGTACGAAGTATTAATTTGCAAGAGATTTCATGTTCATACAGGAACTGTGTTAGTGACTTTCGGGGAAGCGGGGCGGGATGTAATGATTGTCGGCAGCCCATCGTACTATAACGTGAAGGAGGTTCGATCCGCGACTTAACAATCGTTTATTATAACTAATGGTAAAGCGTATACGAAAAGTTATATGGCTGTACGATTTTTTTTTCTCTTATGATAAGCTGACTGTATAATTTTAGCTGTAAAAAAGTATTAAGTGTTTCAAATATTTTTAAAACCAGTCGCGTTTCCACATAACTAAAATAAATAAATAAATAAATAAATAAAAAAAAAAGGGGGCATACGTGTGTATACAATCGCTAGCGGTAATTTTTAATTAGTTACAACCCAAGTCACACGCGCTGATATTCAGCATGTGTTAAACATTATACTGAGCATGAGAATAACTCTGTTTCGTCCAATAACCATTTTTTTTACAGTTAAGTAAGTATCGGTAAAGTACTGAAGCTATAATACAAAATATTGGCAAGTAGAAACTACGGCAGCAGCTAGAGGCTCAAACACCATAAAAGCGCAATAATTCAGACAACTCTTAAGTCCGGTAGCACGTAGCAAGATTCATAATATATGCAACACTGTACAGCTCCTAAAAGCAATACTAATAAATTAAACACAGTTCACGAACTATAAGCGAATACATTTTTTGTAAGATCGGTAGGCGGACCTCTTAAGAAGTTTCAACATTAGCAAGCGACGGTACAGATATAACATTTTTGTAGTCCTATTTTACTACACGTTAGTAATAAACATGACTTGATTAAAAACGGGAAAAACATATTTTTAAAAGTTCGAAAGATACATAATGATCGCCATTCCATTGGTCCACGCCCGAGTGCCATGTCCCAGATGATGGACAAACACAATATGACCACTGGTCCTCGCCCAGGGCCGTAGATGACTTAAAATATACCTGACGCTATCACTCTGTCGTCAGGGGTGATGCCCATGATATGAATTTGGTGACCACCGCTTCACTGGATAAGAAATGGTGGTCAACTATGCTTATAAGAGGGCAGGCATAATTGCCCAACCACCCTGTTCGTCATCAGGGGGTGATGCCTATGTTATGAGTTTGATGGCTATATCTTACACAGTTCGGAAACTATGGCTAACTATGCTTATAAGTTTGTGGGAGTAGGATAGACATACTATACTTTACATAATTAGCTTGGGTGCGATAAGCATAGGCATAGGTCGTAGAATATACTTGTAACAAGGTGGAGTGACAGCATGAAATAGCATGAGAGGGCGATGAACTCGAACATTCTTGAAAAAGGTTATGTTACTTTTAGACTGAGTGATTCATGAGAATTTGGGCAATGAATCTTTACAGAAAATTTGAGTGTTTTTCCGGGGGAAACAAGAAATTTTGAGGTCAAGGTCACCCAAGATGGCCGTAGTGATGCAATCCAAGATGGCGCTCATCCATCTCCCCTTCCCCTGTCCTACCACCATATTGCTGCTGCTACTACTACTACTGACGTCCTGCTTTCGGCAGGCAGTCGCTATTTTTTTAAGTTTTGCCCCACAGGATGCAAAAGGCCAAATAAGTCATAAAATGTTCTTTATAAAAGTATCCTACGAAAAGTCCTGCTTTTTACATGCAAATAACCACCAACATTTTATATTATTTACACATCCAATGAGTTTTATAAAGTAATTTTCCCAAATAACCCTTTCCTTCGCGCCAATCATTCAAGTAGATAATATATTTCAAAGAAATATAAATTTAAAACTCTTCTTCTAGTGTTTGTTAGCCTACAATTGAATTTCAATAATGATTTTGATTTACGTCCAAATATTTGTTGGGATGTAATCTTTTTAATTTTTCAATTGTTTTATCTTATAATTGCAGTACTGTCATGCCTGGAAGTTAATAACATTAATTTTATTATAAATCATATTTCTTATGACAAGTGTCCTGCTTCATGTATTAAAACATATGGTCACCCTAAATTAGAACAAGGCCTATAATCCAATATTGTGTTATACATAATATTTATAAATAGTGGGAGCCAATCTGTACTGTTTTGTCTTAGTATTGGGATGTAATAACGATTCGTAGGAAACACAGATTTCAACGTGTCCACTTACACTGAAGAGCCAAAAAAATTGGTATAGGCGTGCGTATGCAAATAACAGAGGTATGGAACCTATCAGAGTAACGCGATGCGGTCGGCAGCTAGATCGGTTACTGCTGCTGCAATGGCAGGTTATCAATATTTAAGTGAGTTTGAACGTGGTGTTATAGTCGGCGCACGAGAGATGGGACATAGCATCTCCGAGGTAGCGATAACATTTCGATGTACGACAATTTCATGAATGTACCGTGAACGAACGGGACAAACGACGACTGACGAGAATCATTAAACGTGACAGACGTGCAACCCTTTCTCAAATTGGCGCAGATTGGATTTGTGGACTGCCCTGCAGGATTCATGGTGTGAATTGCCTCCTGCATACCTTCAGACATTAGTCGAGTCCATGCCACGTCGTCTTGCGGCACTTCTGCGTGCTCGGGGGGCCCTACACGATATTAGGCAGGTGTACCAGTTTTTTTTGGCTCTTCAGTGTATTTCCAAATTTTTTTATTTTTTAATTCAAATGTACACTAGACAGAAGAGCAGCACGGCATAAAGAACTGCTGTTTTAGCATCTGATATTACAATTGCAAATACATTACAATACTTTGCTAGGGAAGTATAGTTTCCATAAGGAAGTACAGTTTCCGTGAGGAAGTACAGTTTCCGTAAGGAAATCAGTCCAAGTGGCTATAACAGTAGTTACTAATAACAGTAATAGTTGAATACCTTATGTGCAACAATACTTGCTATATACAACCGCATATACCTATAATCACAGCAATTTTCCTGTCACCAACTAAACACGCTTACGAGTACAATTATTGTTTTTAGTTTCGCATGTTCATTAGTTTCATTAGCACGTCGTTTGTGAAAATGAGAACTGCAACAACTCTTATTAATGATTCTGTATCAATCGCGACTATTCAGTAACGAAATGTTTACATATAAAAATAGAAGGAAAAATTACCAAAAATTTAGATTCGAAAAATTGTCCATTTTTTAAAGTGAAATCCTATTGGCTGACATACGAAGACATCCGGCTTCATTATGCCAGTTGTAGATCAGGATTTCTGTTATGGCAGTGGTTATGAGTATGTGCATGGCTAGCTATTTCGATTGTAGCACACCATTAAATTTTTAGTCTTAAATTTACTGTCTCGCAACGTGACTTTCAGAGTTGAATTTACTATACTGTTAGGCCTGTATAACCAGCCTAATTTCACAAATGACTAGAGGTTAGGTTATACATAAAACATTACAGTGATGTCTATGTTCAACATTCAGATTATAGAGTGCCGTGAACTTTTAAACACAATGAAAGACTTGTTCGAATGGAATTCACCCGAGAACGTGCACACTTCGCCATAACCAAACGGTTACGTTTCTAATGATTCGTCACGTTGCATTCCTTCATTGTCCGGTCATAACGTACGTGTTTCGGCTCCGAAGACCTCGCTGTTAAGCCGCCCAAATATCTTCACTCACTCACGTACGTGCTATCGGCAATGTTTCTCATTTCTTGCCAAAGTTAGCGACCAATAATTTCTTTTTAATTTTTCAACACTTCCAATACATTTGCATCGAATACATCAGCACATCACATGTATCCAAGAAGGAATCAACACCGGCAATATTACAATTATAAAATTTAAGTACCGTAAACAGGGGTTACTTTGCACCTGTGGGGTAACTTTGCACCACTCAAAATGTTTTGTTTTTGTGCCAACTGGTGAAAGGGTTGTAAGCATTATCCGGATAGATAAACATTAAAAACTTTAATATAGCTACATCTCTGTTTCTTTGCCAGATGGCACCAATACAAAACATTTTGAGTGGCGCAAAGTTTCCCCACAGGTGCCAAGTAACCCAGGTTTACGATAGTAAAACAAATGCTGAAACATTATAAGCTGGCGAGCTCGGCGAGTGATTATATGCTGGAAGCGCCTGCAAGTCATACATTGTGCAGTGCAGAGGTAATGGAGTTCGGGAGACAAGACAATCATCAACATGGCGCAACTGAACGTAAGGAGGTCTGGAAAAAAACACCACGTGCAAGAAAGACACCGCGTGAGTGCGCTAGTGTGGAACTATTGCATACGCCACAACCAAATGTATTTTCAACTGTGCTATTTTTCTCCCTTTTGCCACTACCAACATTCAATTTTTCTCACTGTTAATAATTGATATTGATATGAAATAAATTTAAAATTTATAAAAATTACGTGAGTAAAATATTAAATATACCAAAAAAAAAAGTTAGTTTAAGGTACACTAAAGGACTAAAAATGTATTATATAATTGATTTTAAAAAACAACTAAACAAGTTATATTTGGGGTAATTTTTGAAAGGTTCTATTAAAAAACTATGAACGTACCATGACTGGACTTAAGCGTGACTTTAGTTGTTTCAGTAAAATGTATTACACCACTCACAGTGGTCAAAATGATGGAATAATAGCAATACAAATAATGAATAAATTTATTGCAAAATATTAATTTGTTAAATATTAAATATTAGTGTCAAAACTGCCTGAGAGATAAGAACAAAAATCTCATCTGGAAATAGGGTTTGTACAACTAAGCGGTTGTGTGTTGTGCAAATGCTGTCCGCCATGAAACTCGCCTCTCATACACGCTGCCTGCGATGGACGCCTCCTTGGCACTGTCACACAAGCTCGTACGTTCTCATCTACCTCATCCCCAAGAGCCTATGAGAGAGCTTCGTGTATGTATCCTCGTCATCTTTATTTCCCGAGGAGTTATAGTCACTTACTTACCTTTCTGGTATTGGCCCTCTGGAAAAAATAATATTAATTAGAAAAAAGCTTTTTTTTTTTTAACTATTAGTTAATTACATAAATTTATCTTATGTGATATGATATTGAAGTCGAGTACAAACTTAAAAGAATATTTCATTTGCAGGGTTCTCATGATTCCGAGCCAGAGAGTAAGGACCCAGGCTGTGGAGGAAATGGCGACCGTCGTAATTGTCGGAGGCCGCCCAAGAAACGTCAAGTTCAGACGGATGTCAACTCTCAAGTTGTGACATGCATCAAAACTTTGGCAGACTCTGCTGCTAAACGGGACGAGTTTGCTGTCTATGGAGAACATATTGGAAATAAGCTAAGAAACTGTAGGAGAAGCAGATACGAAATAGCAGAAGCGCAGCATCTGATTGATGGGATTTGTTACAAGCTAGTAATGGGTGGAGTACTTTCTCCACCACTTGACACCTCTGCACAAGCGCCCTCTGTTCCTTCCCGCCAGACAGACAACCACTCACACTCACCATCTCCTCCATCACATACCTACCAGACAGTCCATTCTCCATCCTCAATTGTAACACCCCCACACGACAATTAACCTGAGTACTTACAGCAGTCGCAGTCTTCCACGTAAACCCCGTCTCGTATTACAGTTGTGCAGCATACGCCAATATTTGGGAGATTGTGGGAATTGAATATATTTGGGATAGCGTGCATAACGATCATGCGTAGTAAAAAATAAATAACTTGAATGAAGAATATAAATTGTGTCAAGTTCATACATTGTCAATTTCGATTAATAAAGTATGTTTGTTCATACATTGTCAATTTCGATTAATAAAGTCTGTTTTAAAAGAATTATTTTTTTATTCGCGGCATTCTCATTGCCTTTTTTGTCGCAATTTATCATGTCTTCATTATTTTGTGAACCCATTTTACAAATAAACAATTGCCTGCGTATATCACATCTGTGCATTTATATTTTCATCGATGGCCTTGCCTTAGTTTAGTTTCTCAGTGAGGAAATAATCGCTTCAAATACAATTAGTACTGCAGCAGACACAAGTTGCTTTGAAATGTTGAAGGAGTACTGAAGACCAGTGGACTCTTCTGTAGCTACAGGTCTAAGGTAAATACCGAGCCTTATTGGAGGGCAAACTGCTCCCCTTGCTTGTTTTGTTTGCTAATTATACCAACCAGTAGTAGATATTCTTCCAAGTCTAACATGGTCATGCGAACAACATTTTTGAACCCCATGTCTTCAAATTTTAAAATTCTAATTCCCTTGATAAATTTTATATGTACAGGTTACAACTTAATGACTCTCCTGTCCAACATAGTCATGTAGAGTGATTGTGCACCATTAAGGGCAACTTTGTACCACACAATTGCATCTTAAATGAAGGCTATACAAGCCGCCTCCTCATCACCCTTTATGAAGAACAATGTGTGATATCTAGGAATCTTGGAGCTTTCACTTGAAATGTACTAAGGCAAGTGGTACAATGTTACCTCAAGTGACTGTACCGTTCGCGTTCGGGAATGTTAGCGTTCTCATACTCCGATGCCCCAATGCGCGAAATAGACCCAGGTAGGCGTGAGCTTTGCTTGCTCAACGCAGGACAATTACTCATTGCATGATAGTTACCACAGGAGTAGGCGAAATGTCGTTTGTATCTGCGTCACTCTTCTTTTGTGTCGCTCGTCACGAGCTCGGTTATCTCGCTCCTACACGATATACTATAGATAGGGGAAATGGCCAACACACTTATACGTACAAATGGTTGCAAGTAATAGGAAACGTGATTTGTGTGAAATTAAATTGTCTTAAGTACTTTATTATTCTGTTGTCAGGCCTGTGCAGTGCGCAAATGCCTAGCGTTTCAAGAATCTCAGCATGCAGGGATGGACATCGTGTTTTACAGCCTATTTAAGTATAGGCTATTCACGGTAAAGTGAGCACTTTTGAAAGCCCTCTCATTTGGAATAATAGTCAATAAATATATTTTATTGTAGTCTTAGACGTAAACTTCCGAGGAGTGCGCTGGAATATATAGTATACACTGTGTTTATTACTTACATGGCAATATTTATTTTAAGAAGTTATGAAAGGATTTTAAAAAATGGTCGACGCGAAAAAAGTAACTAAGGTCTCAAAAGTGCTCACATTACCGTGAACAGCCTATACCACATTACCAGACACGCTCGGTATACCTCGCATGACGTCAGAGCATCTGGAGTAGTAAACGTCTATTAGCGGATTCTGTTGGATTCCACCTGTACTAAATTTAAGTTGGCTACACTGGCGAGCGTGCACGGATTTTGTTGCACTGGTAATGCAATTTTGCACGCCTCAAACTGTTTCTTCGTTTAGTTATTTTGGAGTGTCGCGAAATTCGTTACAAAATGGCAGCTCCCTAATTTTTTTCTTAAACTTTTTACATGAATGAATGATCGTAAAAAATAAAAGAAACTTTCCAACCTTAAATGTACGTGAAGCCTGTGACAGCATGCTCGTCTATCATGCTGAACTAATTTATAATCATATCTTCAGCCATCGTTCGCGAGAGTGGCGGTATTAGACTTCACTTTTATAACTCCATGCTCTCAGTATGCCCAGCTTAGTGGTTCGTTGTATTTCCCAGCTCAGTGGTTCGTGGTCCCCCCCCC
>NQII01001853.1:349307-359961 GCA_002778355.1 Clitarchus hookeri | reverse complement strand
CCCTTGTACTTCACAAAAAAAATTGTCCGAGGCATTGTTACACTCGAACTTTCTGTGGTTTTCGTGACCAGTCATTCAATTTTTCTGTCAAACAGTGTACAAAATTTTGCAGATCTCAGTCGGTGCAATGTACACACTGACAGTTCAGTTAGTGAACTGCTACAAATTGGCGAATACGTGGAATAGTGTGAACCAGTGCCCTAGAATTCGTTAAAAATGACGTGATATTTTCAGTGTCATGAGTGAGATAGATGTAAGGGATTATATTTAATTAGTTTAGAGTGTGTAAATATTGTAGTGTCTGCAATAAGTTCTGGGATCAAGTATACTATCATCATTTCTTTTCCTATGTTAATTATTAAGTAGCAGATTCCTGAATAATTGCTGTGGGAGTCAAGCCCTCCCCGCCGCCATGAACTTATGACGCGGGGCGGACGGTTTTTAAGGTCAGCCGCCAGGTAGTTCAGGAAGTTGACTGTGTTCCAGAAAGTACGTTTGTTCTCGTCCAGTAAGTGGGACCACGTCAAAGGTATTATTGGAAGTTGACAGTGTTCCAGAAAAACAGTTTGTTCTCGTCCAGTAAGTGGGACCACGCCAATAAGAACAGTGGAAGGTAAGATAAAATCTTTCGCCACGCACTTACACTTCGCGATCGTTCTTCTTACGCAGAAGTTATAGTCTCCTCGCGGTTTCTTCACACTTTTCGAATCTAACCTTTGGAAACACCCGATGTCGACGTGTTTGGTTGCTTCCTACAAAAAATATGTTATGTATCACACCTTTTTGTTGCTTAAATTTAAATTTTATTTTATCTACTAATTATAATATTTAATTTCCAAGTAATATGAATAAAGACAGAGAAAATATGTGTGTTGGTAATGACCGGTAAGAAATAGTTCTTATGCAAAATATGATTACACTAAGCGCGCACGAATGCGGTGAGCTGGCCCTCTGGTGTAATTTCAGTATTGTTTGTGTGAGGCGCAAGAATATCCTGGAAGTAGACTTTGAACAGGGCTTGAGAGAAAGTGGAAGTCATCGTCGCTGTATTCAGTAGGAGGAGGTGGTACTGTATGAACCTCTTCGACTCCGCACCGGAAGGAAAATAACGCTCCAAGTGGGCCAAAAACCTCTGAACTTAGCACGCCGCTTGTCCCAAATCGCTCCTTACAACTGTTTAATATTTTGGAAATATCAGTGTCTTCCTGGTCATCGCTGAATCGTTACTTTTTAAAAACAATGAAAGAAAATTTAAAAAATTTACATATTTACTAAACGTTTGCGCAACATTCTGGAAAAGTTGCAGCGTAAAACAAAAGATTTTTTTTTTAAAGAGCGTGTGAAGAGACAGGTCGCTAAAAAGAGGGGGGGGGGATGAAATGTAGAAACTGGAGGAAATAAATATTACGCGAGGGTTGCGGAATTGTTGTGAGTGGTCTGGTTTTCACATGATTGGCTGATGAGGTAAATGGACTTTGTGATTAATGCAAGTTATCAGGCGTCGAGTTTAAACAGTACATAAACCCGGCAAAGGTTTTTACACTAGACCCATACGAAGGAAAATAATTGCTCGAACTCTGAACCGTCTTATGGCTCCTAAATGGCGAACCTGACAACACTGTGCACTAATCGCAACATGCTGGCGTGGGTTCGAATCTCTGCAAGGACATGCATTTTAAAAAGCAGCTCAAGGATTAAACTGAAGCTGTCGGCAGTCTAGCAGTAACGTAAGTTTGTAGGCATGAGTCTTGATAGTTACGGAGTTTTCCGTGGCTCATTGTGATATCATATTCTACTTATCCTATTGACTAATATTTAACAAATAACTGTAACAAAATTTATATTAATTGTAATATCAAGGTTACATATACAAATACTATAAACACGTAATCTAAAGTATGATTTGGCCTTCTTCAGAGAAGAAAGTAATTGAAAGATGAAAATATTCGCAATTAAGTGATATGAAATGAGAATTCATCGCAACAAAGAAATTCAGTTTCATAAAAACTTTAGCTTAAAGAAAACCTGTACGGCTAAGCGGAAAATGATCGTCGCAGTTAAATGATAATCATGTAGATTAATTCCACAAAATAATTTGTAACTGTAACAAGTTTAATCAGTAACGCAACGGAAATCAAAATGTTATTTTAATGGGTGGAAAAAAGTACAGTATAATTATTTTAGGAGAGTCTGAAATGACTGAGTCCAAGATAATTATACGCTAAATCCGAGTCCTAAAAATGTTTAATACTGCTAATAATATATTATCTTATAGTCTAGTTTCCAAAAATACAACAGTTAAAATATTTATGTTGATACGCGGATGTGAAACGCTTTTTTTTTTGTGGGGTGCTTTTTCACTCTAACTGTTGTATGCACTGCCCACAATCATCACGCTTGTGAAGACCTTTATGGTAATTCACTTCCTATTGGCTAATGCGCTCTCTGTTCCTCCCTCACCTTGNTCCACCCCCCTCCGCCCCTTACTGGCTTCACCCCCAGCAAGCCTACGGGTCTCTCCAGGTGTTTACTATACAGTGAATATTATACAGTAACTCGTAAGGGAGGTAGCCACCCTTGAAAATCAATATTACAAATGGTTCTACCGGAAAATAATGAAACCTACATGACATGAAAGAGTCAATATGAATAATGTTTCCTTTAACCAAGACATGAAACCTGCGAACAGTTGTGGCGTACTATCATCCCCTACATTGAGACACTAGGGGGTAGTATGTTGTTATCCTACCAATGTGTGTGCAACCCTCGGGTATTTTGTAAAGACGTCATAATAATACGTCACTGCACGGAAACGCGTTACCTCGATGTAACGCTCTCAGGCAAACAGTGTTCGAGACAACGGACAAAGTTTGTAAGGTGCACTTGGTTGCCTGCCAAAAATAACAATTTTAAAAATACAATTTTTTTTATATTATAAATATGTGACCCTCCTTGAACATTAAGGATGTTTATAGTATTCTGTAGTTCCTTTTGTATCTTAACCCATTGATTGTAAATATGTCTTTAACTGAACGTAAGTAAACTGATATCTTTAATTTTTTCACATATTAGAAAAATTTAAACCCCCCCTTGAACACTGAGGATGTTTATAGCATTTTGTAGTTTCGTCTGTGTATTTTACCCATTGGTCGTAAATAACGTTTTGACTAATAATTTTTAATGTTACAGCTGCCCTTACTCATCTAAATTTCTGGCTACGCCTGTGTTTCAGAGCACTCCGAAATGGTTGAAAACTGCTTTTTCAAAGCGCTCTATTTCAAAATATACGCATCACACACGATACATACGAAAATACTCGAGGGTCTTGCAAAGAACCTTCCTAACAGACATTCCGCCAATCAAATAATAGGTAGACGCAGCACGACGAGAGCACTGCACGCCTAGCGGCGATGGCGCACTTGATTCACGTAGCAGTGTCGCCCTTGTCGGCCTCGAACATGGATATAAGACCCAGGTAAGCGGAGTCTTCAAACTGTAACGACAATGCCGTATCTCTTCAGAACAGGCTGCTGCACTCGAACCAGACAGGAACAGCTTGAAATGCGGACACACACGAGGCTTCCTTGTGACCGGATGTGATTGAGGAGTTTGCTATTGTTGCTAGGGATCCCCCATTACGTATATTTTAACGCGATACTTACCGGGCGGTAATGTTAGTAGCTAATTACGAAACACAGTTCTAAGTTATGTCTTAACGTATCGTTAAAAAAAACGGCGAAATGTCTTAATTGATAACATGCAAAAATTTATAGCCAATGGAAGGATTTGGAACTTTTTGTTGTCATTTTCCTTGCATACGTCCCGCGTACAAAATTGCTGTGTCTGCTCATATATTTATTTGGTTTTTGGACTATCATTTATTTTGTCAGTACCATGTGTATTTCTGTAACATTTCAGTTGTTTTTTTTTCCTCTATTTTGTTGACAAGTGTACGCCGGTACAACTAAACCCCAGACTAGTGCTTTCTGTATGGTAGGTACAGTTTCCGACACGATTGCATGTTAAACTTGTTCACCATTCATGTTCAAGACATATCGTTTACAACAACAACTACTACCATTTACCTCACTTAGCCTATAGGCCTTCCGAGGATTACATTCTAGTGTTTTAAGTTTTGTTTTAAACTTCTATTTGTCCTGTCCACACCACTGTCCTTTCTTACCCATTACCTTATTTGTTTACATGTGCATTCGTATCCACACATATACATCAACCCCTATACTTGCACATAAATACGTGCATACACACAAGCATGACTACAGTACATCAATCATATAAATAATAACAATAACAGTAATAACACCAATACCAATATCTCTAATTACAATTCATTTCATCACCACTACACTTAATAACGGTCAATCATTTACAGTGTTACGCGTGTAAGTGCTAAGATGTGAAATGCGGTTGTAGAGCGGTAAGCAGTGACGTAGAAGAAGTAAGAAAGCGAGTACAGGCCGGCAAAGTGAAAGTGAACGGACTGTATGTCGCGAGGAGTATTTTGAAGGTGGCTGGCGGGTGTCTGCTGTTGGAAGAGCGACACGTCGTCCAACGCCGCAGGGAGGTGCTATATCTGCGCGGGCCTGGCCTCGGCGCGACCTTGCTGCCGTGAGAGCACTCACTACCTGCGCGGAGCGGTGCGTACGCAAGGCCGCCGTGCGTGCGTGCGTGCGGTGTGTCGTGTTTCCGGGAATCCCGCCCGGCTACAGGCTTCTCGAGTACGTCGAGAAGCGAGACAATGCCCCCCTCCTCCCCGCCCGGGGATGAGGTAAAGCGATCTCGCTAGCTGCGCACAACCAACCTGTGTCCCAGCATTGAACTGCTTTTCTGCCGATAAGACTTGCAAAAAACTGCGTGGATTGGATTTGAGGTTGGAATAATGTTCAAACAAGTAATTTCAGATGTCTGTATACTTCCTCTTAGCCAATTTGAAATGCAGTCTGATTAAATACAAATCGGNTCAAACAAGTAATTTCAGATGTCTGTATACTTCCTCTTAGCCAATTTGAAATGCAGTCTGATTAAATACAAATCGGCAAAAGCATTTTATTCATATAATAGTGTTAGTCATTAAAAAAAATACGATATAAACAAGCACGTTTATCATTGACCATGTTACTTTGACAGTTGTGTTCTTTTGGGGTAGGTCAGTGTTGGGCGCATGCGCAGAAGACGAAGCAGCGGTCTACTTCTCCTTTAGTCTATGGTTTGAAGAGCAAGAATCTCTCATATAGTCAATTCATGGTTACTTCCAACTTTCTTGAAACCCTGCAAAAGTTCTACTTCCAAAGAAATCTTCCACCCCATATGAACAAAGCTTAACCGAGTGTAATGATATTTTGCGTCTAAGAACTATTTCTCACTAGGCATTACCAAAACACCTATTTCCCCGCCTTTTTTTTTATTGATTTTGATTAGAAATGAAATATTATAATTTATAGATGTTATACGCACATGTTCAATTGAACAAAAAATATGTATTTATATATTAACACAAGTACAGGTTTTCTTCGACGCAAGACAAACTGGCGTGGAACCTAGTAGCGTGAGAGCATCCGAACTTTAAGCAGGGGCCGTGTTGACGAAGTCACGTTGCCGTGTTGACGTAGTCACGTTGACGTGTTGACGTAGTCATGTTGACGTGTTGACGTAGTCATGTTGACGTAGTCACGTTGACGTAGTCATGTTACCGTATTATGTCCCTGTATCGCCGGAACTGAACATATTGGTTTAGTGCTATTCATACNGCAGGGGCCGTGTTGACGAAGTCACGTTGCCGTGTTGACGTAGTCACGTTGACGTGTTGACGTAGTCATGTTGACGTAGTCACGTTGACGTAGTCATGTTACCGTATTATGTCCCTGTATCGCCGGAACTGAACATATTGGTTTAGTGCTATTCATAAAGCTCTGCATGCTGCCTCGTACTGTAGAGGTAGTCTTCAGCTGGTTTTACAATTTAAAAATGAAGCGTTCAATGATGCGTTCGTTCCACGTCTCTGATAAATCTTTGCAGTGCTGTTCTAATTTATAAGCGCGGACTTCGTCGCACTGAGAGAAACCACAGCTGCACTGATGGAACACGGTCAAACTCCTCAACAGACGGCCCGGTATTCATTCAATTATCTGTATTTCCAGAAGAAAGTATAGTCCTAAATACACTGATAGCACTAAATGGCATGGCAATCATGGCAATAAATCCTCTTTCGCAGCCGTCATTGTGACTGGTATGCACATTACTGACATTAGCTAAACACTGGCCACAAAAAAAATACTGCTCAACATGTGGACATTACTTAATAGTGGTATTTCCTCACATGAAACAAATCTTATACCATGCATTTTGGCGTAATGGCATATCAAAATCACAATTTTAGTGTTTTTGCTATGTACAAATAGTGAAAACTGACTCGCACACAGAAACGAAATAATTCATACTGAAATCAGATACCATCACGTACTTCAAGAAATCTTTAAAACCACGCTATCAAATGATTTCAAAATTTTTAAAAATTTCTTAACATAAGGAAATATTGCGTAAATTTTATTTTTAGCAGTCCGTGTTATTTATAAAACTTTTTAATGCATGCCTTAAAATGCATTAATACATGACCTTCCGATCTCTTTTATTAAATTTTATGTCGCGGCTTTCGTTTGTTTCACTTGTACGTCCCAAAAATACTACAATTGACATTTTTATATACCATGATGCAAAAACTACGTGCTTGCACGAAGGTCAGAGTACCTACCAAGTAGTGTCGAGTTGCACGGTATTTCGTCAATGAATTTGTTGGTGATCAACANCTCCTCAACAGACGGCCCGGTATTCATTCAATTATCTGTATTTCCAGAAGAAAGTATAGTCCTAAATACACTGATATAACTAAATGGCATGGCAATCATGGCAATAAATCCTCTTTTGCAGCCGTCATTGTGACTGGTATGCACATTACTGACATTAGCTAAACACTGGCCACAAAAAAAATACTGCTCAACATGTGGACATTACTTAATAGTGGTATTTCCTCACATGAAACAAATCTTATACCATGCATTTTGGCGTAATGGCATATCAAAATCACAATTTTAGTGTTTTTGCTATGTACAAATAGTGAAAACTGACTCGCACACAGAAACGAAATAATTCATACTGAAATCAGATACCATCACGTACTTCAAGAAATCTTTAAAACCACGCTATCAAATGATTTCAAAATTTTTAAAATTTTCTTAACATAAGGAAATATTGCGTAAATTTTATTTTTAGCAGTCCGTGTTATTTATAAAACTTTTTAAAATGCCTTAAAATGCATTAATACATGACCTTCCGATCTCTTTTATTAAATTTTATGTTGCGGATTTCGTTTATTTCATTTGTACGTCCCAAAAATACTAAAATTGACATTTTTATATACCATGATGCAAAAACTACGTGCTTTCACGAAGGTCAGAGTACCTACCAAGTAGTGTCGAGTTGCACGGTATTTCGTCAATGAATTTGTTGGTGATCAACACCCTTAAAATGTGAAATCTTGTTGGTAGATTTATGGCAGGGGATGGACAAAAAAATATGATGAACACCTGACATATACACAATATTTATTTATTAATAATGTGTTGGGCCACCATTTGCTTTTAGAACAGCTGCAATTCTTCACGGAATAGATTCGTGGTGTGTCTGAATAGTTTCCAACTGAATGTTGTCCCATTCTTGTACCAAAACATCCGCAAATTGCTTCACTGATGTTGGAGATGGAAATCTGCTCCTCACTCTCTGCTCTAAAACTCCCCATAACGGTTCAATTATGTTGAGGTCTGGCCAGGGAAGATGTTTGATGATATTCTGATGCTCCTCAAACCAAGACTGAACCTTTTTGGCTGTGTGTATGGGCGCATTATCATCTTGGAATTTGGCAGTGTTTGGCAGCAATATGCTAGTCATGGTAAGAACTTCATCATTGAGGATGTCGAGATATTCATTCGTAGTAATCCGGCCAGTGAAGTGAATTAGAGGACCAGCNTGCTAGTCATAGTAAGAACTTCATCATTGAGGATGTCGAGATATTCATTCGTAGTAATCCGGCCAGTGATGTGAATTAGAGGACCAGCTGAATACCACGATATGGCCGCCCAAATAATAACGGAACCTCCCCCATGCTTAACTGTAGGAAGCAGGCAGTCCGGATCGTAGGCTTCTTTTGGGGTTCTCCATACATAAACCCGGCCGTTTGTAGGAAACAATGTAAACGATGATTCATCGGACCATACCACATTCTTCCAATCATCAAGTGTCCAGGTTTTATGATCGTGGCACCACTTCTTTCGCAGCTTAGCGTTGGCTTCCGTTATAAAGGGTTTCGCAATTGCAGCCCTTCCATGAATGTTAGCTTTGTGGAGCTCCCGCCGTACTGTTTTTGTCGAAACAGTATTACTCAAGTGAGTGTTGAGTTCTGCTGTCACTTTTGCCGCGGTAGTTTTATGTTGTCTGGCCACAATTCTTTTTAATGTTCGTCGGTCTCTGTCAGTTAACTTTGGGTTTCGCCCACTGTTCCTCTTCGCCGATGATGTTTTACCATGTTTTGTGTATGCTGTCATTACCGTGGATACTGTCGCTCATGAAACGTTAAATAATTCAGCTGTTTTCGTCACAGACGCTCCCGCTAACCGAGCACCAACGATTTGCCCTCTTTCGAAGTCTGAGAGATCACACATTTCACCGATCGCTTGTTTTAACCGTCGCAGAACAAAGCGTATAATACACTGAAATATAACCTACAAGGCTTGGCACGTAAACTGTGCAATACATACGCGTCGCATTATTTACACGGAAGCAGTGTTGCCAATATGCAACAAAATGTACTATATTGCATGGTGTTTATGTTATTTTGTCCATCCCCTGTATATCCTCGAATTGCACGTGTCGGGTCATACCGCTCATTCAACATCATGTTTGCTGTTCGAAAGCTAAACNCCCTGTATATCCTCGAATTGCACGTGTCGGGTCATACCGCTCATTCAACATCATGTTTGCTGTTCGAAAGCTAAACCGTGCAAAACGTAAACAATGCGTCGATGCGCGATAACCCAGTGAACGACTTCCACTGTTCCGTTTCTGATCGGGATACATACACCGCAGAAATATGGCGATTATACTTGTTAATTGTTATATACAATAAAATACATACGGTACAAAACAAATTGAATTGTCTATCAAATTGAGGAAATTAACCAAAATTATTTGCTCGCTCGCCTCAAATGCCAGTCGCCATGGGCAAGGAGACCTGGCAGTTATAGGCTGTCCACTGTTAAGTGAGCACTTTTGAGGCCCTGGTTACTTTTTACTTTCCTTTAACCACCATTTTTGAAATAAACATTGCCATGTAAGTAATAAACACAGTGCGTATGTTCCACTGCACTCGGAAGTTAACGTCTGAGGCTTAAATAAAATTAATTTATTGACTGTTATTCCAAATGAGAGGCTTTCAAAAATTCTCACTTCACCGTGAATAGCCTATACTTGTATCCGTGTTTTAAATCCGCAGACACCTGCAACGAAACAATCGCACGCGCACANTCACCGTGAATAGCCTATACTTGTATCCGTGTTTTAAATCCGCAGACACCTGCAACGAAACAATCGCACGCGCACAGTGTCCGCTGCACTGTTGCAGAAAGATTTTTGAACAGAATGGACCAATTTGTCTGAAAACAAAACTACATGTATGTTCCTGGCATCCATGTTTGTTGTTTGCCAAGGACAGAGCAAAACTCCTTCTCGAGGAACTTGCGTGTCTTCGCCCTAACAGTCTCGAGTGTTGCTTAGCCACGGGGTTTTCTCGTAACGAAAGAACGGGCTATGTTGTCATTGCTGGGCGCGTGGAGAAGACCCTCATGTCCTCCAACCAAACAAATTCGCCTAAACAATAAACTAACCACCTACGTTAGTTGTTCCCCGCGTGTTTCCGTCAACTAAAGTGTCCTCCGAGTTGCACGATCGAAACCTTTCGCGNATTGGGTAGACGCACGTTTAGACTTTCGATTTTTGGTATGAGAGTGAAAGACTGTTTCATTATTATTTTAAGAACATACATTAATCAAATAGCATCACTATTGTAAGTAATTATTTCAATTCAATTTTTAAAAAATTCACAGGAGCGTTCCGTGTGTCAATGTTAGGTTTATTGTGGGAGGGGGTTATGACCCGTGCCCCCCCCCCCTTTCTCCTCTGGACTCATCCTTGCGAAGCAGTTGAGTGTAGTCATCAAGGTTTCTTCAAACGTGTTTATTTCTAAATTTTTAAATATCAAGCACTATTATATACTTTTACCATTTTGAATATAATCAAACGGCATTACAAATTGGTTATAGGAAGTATGCAAACATCTCAAAGCACTTGTTTACTAATTACTGTTGTAACCTCAAATCCAATCCACGTTAGACGTGTTGTCTAAGGAGCAGAGCAGTTCATGTTGGTGGCGCACGGAGACTCCAGCGAGGTCGGTCGTTTAGTGTATGTAGAGGGCGAGACAGGTAGCTAAGTGTAGAGTGTAGGCTGGCGCGGCGCAGTGACGGGCCTGGGCGACGTTGCAACACCGCCGCCGCGACACGCTGCAGTCAAGGTCACCACACAGGGC
>NQII01001853.1:328487-345187 GCA_002778355.1 Clitarchus hookeri | reverse complement strand
CAGGCACTTCACTCAAATATCAAACCACTGCCTCACTAGACGTCGCTGTCAACTGCGAGGGCACACCAACATCACGCACTCTGTAAGTTGTACGCGGGTGCGGTGTGTGTGTGTGTGTGTGTGTGTGTGTTTGTGTGTTTTTTTTTGTCTGGACAGTTTGGCGAGTTTTCTTGGACTTTTCGACTTGTGGCGTTTTTGAGTTATTGACGTTTGTCGCTGTCGTGTTTGTTCACGACGTATTCATCGTTTTTCGAGTTTACTGTATGTTTCGTTAAACGGGCTTCATTCCCAAGACCAGGCGCATTCTGCGTCACTTTAGGAGGGTCCAGGAGAAAAAAAAAAGGGGGGGGGAAGGTTGTACAGTATGTTCACGTGACCAGGCCAAGTGTCTCACTGTGGTCTCGTACAAAACATCAAATTCGCTTTTTTAAAAACAGTAGAAGCTGTGCACCGACCGTGTTACGAGCTCGACAATCTTCAGCTCGACTCAGAGGGTGCTTGGAAGTCGTCGACCCGGGTTTGTCGAACTTACCCGAAGGTGCTCGGCAGTTACGCCCACTAATTCTTCAAGCATGCGTTTGTTTCTGGTAGCCATATTGGTTTTATAGGCATAGGGTATGCCAAATCGTAATTCTGTATTTATAATCAGACTCCAAGCGAGGGTGATAAACAGTTTTAACTTTCTTGCTCTTCTTGACCATCAATCCGTCAATCTCCCAATCATTCCATCGATATTTGGATCAATCCATTAATCTTCCAATCTTTCCATCAATATTTCGAAATCTTCCCCTCAATCTTTTCATAAATCAGCACAGCAATCTTCACCAATCTTTCAATCAATTCTCCCAACCTTTCCATCGATCCGCTCCACAATATTTCAATCTTTCCATTGATCATTCAATCATTCCATCAATCTTTCGCAATTACGCCATCAATCTTTCAAAAGATTCGCCAACTGTCTCCAAAAGTTGTAGGTACATGTCGACAGAATTAATGTTTTAGTATACTGTCAACTATTTATTCATTTTTTGTACGCAAATTCTTTATTATCATTCCATATGCAGATCTTTCCATTAATAGTCGAGTGCTCATTGCACCACTTTAAAGTTATAATGGATAAAAGGATACGAGACACAAAAAATAAAGAAAAAACAATTATTTTATAATAATAATTTATTGTTATTTTGTACATACAATTTCAGAAGAAAGCAGTTCATCACATCATGCGATATATCCCCGTTCATTCAGTTTACTAATGATTGAAGATATTTCAACAATGCGTGAGAAATACCCACGTTTTTGAAGGTCAATCGAAGATCTGAGTCTATCAACAAGTTCATTCGGGTCTTCGGGGAATAGGTAGCCAGTATTCTCGGCGCCTTCTGCCTTCTTCATGCCGCTTGTTGCAGTAAATATGTTGGAGGTGTGCGTCAGTGCATCGAGACAATCGCCATCATCGGCTTCAGCACTGCCACTGTCTTCGTGGTCCTTTCATCTATACTGTCTTCATGATCGTCGTCACTTCCTGTTTCATCCTCAATATTAAATTTGCTTTTCTTTGTAGCAGGAGTTGTATGCTCGTCAGTATTTTTAGCCGACGACAGTTTATTTTGATGTTAATCGATTTTACGCGAAACTCTTGCAAGTGTACATTCCACACAAACCGACTCTACTGCACTCATTCCGTCTTTAGCATTAACTGTCTCATCACAATCGTCTGTGGAATCATTACCACCGTGGAAGCAGGGGTTATTGGAGAAATCACTTGCTGACTCTCAAAAGACGAATCGTTACAGTTCTTGATGTGGTTCTGCCATTGTCGTAATGCTTCATTGCGCGAAAAGGACTCTTCGTACAGGTTATTTTTCACGTCGACGAGAATTTTGACCGGAGGTAAAAACTCGATCGCAGAATCGACACAGTCGGCAATCAGACAGCGATGATGCGGGTCGCGGCTCCATGTTCGATGAGGCCAAAGGCCATTTATGCAGTTATATTTTTTTGCGGTGCAGAGGTTTTAAGAGGAAGAATGCCCCAAACCACTACAAACATGCTCGCACACTTCCGCAGAGTAAAATAATAACAAAAACCTTCTGGAAGTAAGGATGCCGATTCCAGGAACAAGAATTTAAACAATAATATTATAACTGAATCGAGAATCTGGATAGGTGAAAATATGGAAACTTCCCATCACATTAATCTTGGCTGATGAAATAGTCTAAAGCTATAATACACAAGTGGCGGTCATTATTTGTTTTGGTAAAGTGATGTAATGATTCTTAGTACAGAGATTATCTTCGACTTACTGTAAAATTTCCTGACTTTTCCATAATAAAATAATTCCTTTTTCCAGACTGGAGACATCCTGTGCTCTAACCCAATGGCAGAATATTTAGTAAAAAAACAAAATGTTGAAAAACTACAATTTCGAAGTTACAAAACTGGCTAAATGTCTATTTTCTACGAACAACTAATATTTTGTTTGTTGTATATGTTCACAGAAAATGTTTACTGAAGTATAATATTGATTTTTGCTAATTACAGATAGTATTTAAAACAGTTTTTGAAACAATTTTTACTTGATCATTTCAATTGCAATTGCATTAGATGTGTGTCGAGTTGGAAATGATATTCACCAACGCTTTCATACATGCGCGGTGTCAAAACATTGATGGAATAATCATTTACTGTCCTGTGACGTGCCTTTGACTGAGCCATTTGTAAACACGCAGTGGTAATACTAGAGAAATTGATTCGGCGTTCGACAATGTTAAGTAGGTGTTCGTAACACACACAGTTTCACACAAGTACCGCAAGGTCCTAGGTGTTCGTATNCGTAACACACACAGTTTCACACAAGTACCGCAAGGTCCTAGGTGTTCGTATCGAGATGTGAAGTAAAGTCAATTCACGGTCACTTCAAACTTTTCAGAAGCCCTGCTGAAGTTATACTTCCAGGATATTCCTCCGCCTCATCCACACAAAGCTTAGAAAATTACACGAGAAGGTCAACGTACCTCATTCGTGCACACTCAGTGTAATAATATTTTGCATAAGAACTATTTCTCNATCGAGATGTGAAGTAAAGTCAATTCACGGTCACTTCAAACTTTTCAGAAGCCCTGCTGAAGTTATACTTCCAGGATTTCCTCCGCCTCATCCACACAAAGCTTAGAAAATTACACGAGAAGGTCAACGTACCTCATTCGTGCACACTCAGTGTAATAATATTTTGCATAAGAACTATTTCTTACTAGGCATCTGTTTTCTCCGTCTTTCTTCATGTCACTTATAAATAAAATATTATAATGTATAGATAAAATATAAGTAAAAGCCCAAGTTAACCTTTACTAGGGTAAGTTTCTGTAAATACAAGTAAAAAACGGTTGTGAGACACGAGACATTCAGGAAGCAGCCGAACTCGTCAAACGTGGGTGTTTTTGGAAAGGTTGGATTAAAAAAGTGTGAAGAAACCGCGAGTACACTACAGGTGGCGTAACCAATAGTGAAGACGCTGCCGTACGCAGGCAGACTTCCCGCCAGGCGGGACTACTGCGCACAGGAGCCGGGAGGAGATGGCTTCCGCCAGCTATCACCGGCCCACAATGCGCCAATCTGGCCACGGACCAGCGCTCACTGCAGCCGCAGCACGCCCCGCCCTCGCGACCTAGTGCACACACGCCTCGCTCTTCACGGTCATTTCAGCAATGTTTTAAAACCATGCTTAAGGGGTCCGCCTGCCTTGCGTTCCAACTGCGTTGCAGGCTGTTTGAAAACCGGCTTTTAACCAAACTATAAACCGCGCGTCCAGTGCGCTGGTCTGCGAAAAGAGCACGACTTCTGACTATGCCTGTCGATTACTTTCACGACACCACGCTCATTAGAAACACAATTTCAGAGCACTCCGCGGCTTTTTCGAAGCGCCGTATATCAAAATACACGCGTGATATACGCACAGAAGTAATCGAGGGACATGTATTGAACCTTACTACAGACTTTCCACCAATGCAATGATAGGGTCACCGCTGGAAGTCCCGTAGGTACACGCATTGAGAAGAGAACTCTGAACGCCAGTTCAGAGCCTTGCGCGTAGCCCTTAAGGCTCTCCCGCGCTTCTCGACCTCAAAAGCGGAAAAGAAGCTCCAGGCAGGCGGGGTCCCTTAATCTACTTGTATGCACGTTGTGTATTCTTCCACCCTGTGTAAAATTAGCATTGCCACGGGCCTCGTCACTTTATTCCTACGTCGGTCAAGTGAAACGGTGAAATTATTAGAAAAATAAATACTTTATAAAACTGCTCGTTCTTACACTTCGGTGCAATAAAATAAAAATAAAAACGAAGAGAATAATTTAAGTTAATACAAATGGTTGCCTAACACATTTTATTCGACATGAAGACATGGAACTATTTTATCTCAATCGCTACCAACTTTACTGGGCGCACGTTAAAATATATGCAGGTAGGAAAAGTAACTTTCTTATAAGGTTGACTTTATCGTGAACAGCCGTAACTCTACAATAACGTGGGTCCAATACTATAATTAGGTAACTGTAAATTACTGTTCGGAGTTAATTATGGACGAAAACTAAAATAGCTTTTAACATAACTGTAATTCATCGAACGTATAATATTTTTATGCAGTCAAGCGTAAAAGAGTACTCAAAACACTCAAATAAAAAACAAGATATCTTCAGCATTGGATGTAACCTTGTTTTCTCTCTCATCTACTTTGTAAACTGGTCACCAGGGATCTCAAATTTCGAGTCAATGTTACCTATTTCTAGCATCGGAAAACTCGTTACTGGAACAATATGCTGGGGTAGATAACTGATAGTTATAGTTGTAGTACTCGTTAATAACAAAGCACCGTCTGAACCGCTGCCCGCACAGAAGTGAACACCAGCTTTCAATAATTCAACTCACAGAGGCAGGTAATTGTAGTGGGCACTCAATGCACTGCCGTTGATGGGTACGACTAACTAAATCGACAAACCCTACAACAGAAAGTTTCAATTTATCAACAAATATGGAAATATAGTTTAGGTCATTACTTTTATGACCACTGCCAAAATACCAGATTTATTCATCCTATTTCTGCACATCACGATTGTACACATCTGCATATTTCAACGTAGTTACAACATATCTTGTAAATTACGAAACTTGCACAGTTTGGTCTCAATTAAACGAATTTTCTTACATCTGCTTCGAGCTCATTATGTGCTACAAGATTGTACAATACTAATTAAGTGGTTATAAACAATGCAATCCATGGACATTAAATATAAACGACTAGCTGCCAAAAGAGTCACCTTTATAGAATAATGATTAGCAAAATATGCATAAATCTACATAATTATACTCTTAGACACTGCATACCATTTCCACCAAATGAAAAACTTTAGTGCACATAGTATTTGAAAAACTGTCTGAGTTTAAGTGTTAACGTGTGCGAAGTGCCCGTTATACAAACAAAACAATTACAAATTGTACGTAGTTTAGTCTAGCCACAAGAACACATACTATACTTGTGCAGACTTGTGGAGCTTTTCACCACAGCCAAAACGTGTTTTACGGAGTGCCGTGCCTGAAAATAAACTTAACAGGTAAATATGAAACTTCCAGAGCTTTTTACGGACTTTCCCGCAGAAACACAACATAATCGCGCCTTAAGCTAGTCAAATGATGCTTTGGCAGTGTCCTGAGAAACATCTACTATCCACGTACAAAGTTCAGCACATGTCGGCGTAGTCTCACTGCTGCTTGGCCGTCCGATCATGTCGCTGCCATTTCCAGTGGGTAGCAATCTCTACTATGTACTGCTCACGGTAAAGCGGGCACTTTTGAAAGCCCTCTCATTTGGAATAATAGTCAAATATATTTTACGTTAGCCTTAGACGTTAACTTCCGAGTGAGGTGGAAGTTACACACTGTCTTTATTAATTACATGGCAGTGTTCTTCTGAAAAGGTGGTTAGAGGATAAAACATTGCTGAAAGGGAAAAGTAACTAGGGCGTCACAAGTGCTCACTTTACCGTGAACAACCTATGCCTGGCGGTCACGACGGCACGTGTATTGCTCGAGCACAGCCCGGGGGACGCCCTGCAGTAATGAAACCTCGTCGTATCACAATTACCTTACGTCTTATTGTAATTGAGTCGGTGAGATTAGGATGGGGAAAGATTTCATATTTTGACCAAAATAAATTGAGACAGCCATTTACGTCCTGTAGGGTAGACACAGCCACTGAGCTAAGGAAAGCATTGCAATACTGCTGATGGTTTAGCGGGCTCGTGGTCGCGTGGAGTTAGATGAAGAAAGAAAACGTTCCTGGAATATTTTCCTTCTTGGGCTCAGTAGCCACGTAATAACCCGATATCTCGACAGAGCGCTCTGCTGTTCGTTACCTTTTGCACTGAAGTGTTGATGGTGTTTCTACATGACTATATTGTCAAAGAACTGTCTCCTGAAATCAAAGATATACATTTTATTAGTGAAGCCTACCCTGGGCAAAACCAGAATCACGCACTAGCGAGATATTTAATTCCACTGACTACGACTGGAAGGTTGACAAGTGCCCATATGTATTTTCCGATCCGGGGTACAGTTTCCATCCACGCGACCGTGAGTTCCCAAGAAGACACTGCCATCTTTGGAGGTAGAGCCCACACACACACTCGGCAAGTACTTAACTTCGAGGCGTGGTGGCAAGCGTTCTTCCAGACAACTGCTCAAGGCCTGCGAAGCAAACAAAGCTTCCAAAGTAGCAAATACAAACGTTCGACGTTTACTGAAGAACAGAAGGGTTATGTGACTTGTCATGGCTTTGTTGATGGCCTTCCCAGTGATGACTTTAAACTGTACAAGCGTGGTGAGGTTGCCGCTCATACTATCTGTGCGTAAGGCGAGAAGATTCCTACCAAGAAGACAAAGCTCGACGATCTTGCACAAATCGTCCATTACGTTCCTGATGACTGCAAAGACTTGTACAATCAGCTATTTGGGCCTACTTCTCCCGTGGACGCGGACAGTGGCTGATATGTAAACTTTGTTTGTGAGATGGTCTTGCTATTAGAGCATTGTGATATTTTGTTGAGTAATTTTTACTACGTTTGTTTAACCTGACGACATGTAAAATAATAGTTATGTTCACTATAGGCCTCATGTTAATATATTTGAGCAATCATTATAGTAGATTCTGTAATAATGTTTTTTTTTCAGCATATTAATTCAATTGAGTTAAAGAAGGGGAAGATTCAAACATCTTTCGCTCACTTGTATATACTGAATATGTAGAATATTTAAATCATCCCTGTTATCATTGTTACTTTGGTTCTTTAAATCATCTTTGTAATTGTACGTTTTTTCTTTCGACGATTGGTTTCAGTTTTTTACGCGTTTCCCAAAAAATCCTTTACGTGGAATTTTTCCCTTCATCTCACCGATTCAATTATTTCATAGAAGTGATGCTTCCATACCTGAAATAAACTACAGACAGACACGGGAATGTCTCAAGTCAAGCGGTGCCAGGATAGACCTAAGGTCCCCGTCTAGCTGGAGCTTGAACTGCGCTGCAGTGTGTTGGCAATTCACGTTTCTCTGCGAAACTATTAAACATACGTCCAACGTGCTGATCTAAGAAAAGAACACACACTTCAGACGAGGGCTGTCGAGTACTTTCAAAATGTTACGCACATTTGAAACACCATTTCAGAGTGCTACAAAATGGCTAAAAACAGCTTTTTCAAAGCACTGTATCTCAGAATGTACGTATCAGATACATACAAAACTACTCAAGGGCCCTGCATCGAACCTTCCTATAGACATTCCACTGCTGGAAGTCCCATATGTACACGTAGTGCGATACGTACACTGCAAGTCAGTTCAGGGGCTTGCGCTTAGTGGCGATGACGTGCTTGATGCGCGAGAAGTGTCGCCCTTATCGCTCCCGCGCCTCTCTGCCTCTAATTCGGAAAACAGCTGCAGGTAGGCGGGAGCCTTAAGCACTTTTCCTTACTTTCTTGTTACTTCTGTGATTTGGCCACTTATTTCCTGACATGGCCTGCAGATCTGCGAACCATTAATACTAGTGTAGAAGGACAAAATCACGTAGAACCTTGCGTACGGGATGCAGTTATCCTCACGAAGACACCACACAATCAACTATTCAAAGCGCCTGGAGTTCTATACGTAACTGAACATTTTAGCTTAGGCAAAGTCCTACTTCCATGATATTCCTCCGCCTCGCGCAAACAAAGCTTAACTACGTCTAGAAAATTAAGGGACACCGCACCGCATTCGTACGCACTCAGTTCAATCATATTTTGCATGGGAACTATTTCTTACTGGGCATTACCGTCACATATTGTTTCTCTGTTTGCATGCATACATGAAGTATTATAACTTGAACATAAGATTTAACCAACGTAAGATACTTTTATGTTAACGGAACTATAAAACACTTGTGATACATGATCTACTTAAGAAACAACCATTATGGTTATACAGAGTTTGATTAAAAAGTGTAAAGGTACTGCAATAGACTATGATGGTGCGGTAAACTGGGCGTGAACTATCTTCATGAAGCCAAGTCTTGGACAGATCGGAACGAGCCATCATTTTCATCTAATCAGAAACGTGATTGGCCCGAGAACGCTGTGCAACTCGCCGTGCCACCCACTTAATCCAGTACACACCCCACCCTGGGGTTCCCGGCTGACTTGACGAGGGTGTCCCACAGACGACCTTCGAGAAGACAGCCCGAATTGTATGCAACTAAAGCAGGACTCGCAACCATCTGCCGCATCCGTCAGTCGTGGGGATACTTTTTTTTACCTAACCATCCATCCGTCAAATATGTACCAAAGTGTAACTTCCGACGGACGGACGAGCCACCGTCTTCTGACGACATTCCTTAGACGTAAATACGCACTTTGAAATTAAATGCAAGACCGTGGAGCTGTGTTTATTTATATTTGGTGGTAAATTCAAGAACTTTAAATGTAAAAAAAAAACAATTAAGTGAATTCTTATTATGTGAAAAAAAATTATTTCTCCAAAATATTTTTTTTGGAAATGTATTTCCAACCAAAACATATCTCCAACTAAAAAAATATCACGATGTTAAGTTGTCACGGTGAAATTTTGCCGTACGGCCGGATTGAAGACTGACGTGACGGTTGGTTGAGTCCAGCTTAAGACATTGTTACAGCAGACATTCCGACTCTCTCAACTCAATATCTCACAATAACTTGCTATGATTTGCTATTTACAATTAATAAATTCAATACAATTTGCAATCACCTCAAATAATGTAATCAAATAATTAACATCAGTCTCTATAAACAATGTACCAAAACCTATTGAATTATTTTATAAATTATACGCCCATATTTTACAGATCCAATATTTACAATAAAGTCCGTATGACATGTTCATACAGTCCCGCCTTAGTTCAGTCCACATTCCTCCAGTCCGAAATGTTCTAGAAATCTCCGAGCGCCCTCATACACAGTAGCCATCTACTCGTCGAGTAGCACGCCCTTTCGTCCGTTCACGCCACAAAAACCTCGTCCACCGTCGCCTCGCAATCTTGGCCATCGTCCGTCCTCTTCGCCGATGTCCCTAGCTGCACCAGATTTCGTCCGATGACTGCACTTCAGCCAGATGCCTACCACAAGAACTCTCGATCCTCCGGCCGCAGCGGTATTTATAGTGTCGTGGGCCATAGCCCGGAAATGTCTCCAAATGCCGCGTTGCGCCGAGGGACATAGTTACCACAATATTCTTGGGCATCCTCCCAAGTCGTCGGCTCCTCCTGCAAGGGTTGGGGTGGGGGGGAGACTGTGACGCCAGCCAGGTCAGTTGTCAATCATTCCCCCGGCCGCCGGGCAACGGAGCTGCGAGCGAGTCTGCATTGGAGGAGGGGAGGGGAGGGCCGATGTGGGTCACCCCCTAGTGCCGGACCGTGCATAACCAGACCGCGCGCGCGACTATGTTAATTCTGCCAAAATTTGGAAAAATCAATATTGTGACATAAGTACGAGTTGGTAGTTCAGTCGTTATGGCTGTACTGCTATGCAATAGCTTGTTGGGTATAGAACTAATTTCGGAATAATTTTTTCTTAAAAACATAAGTTAGAAGAACCAACAATCCAATATGGCGGGGGAAGGTTCCCCTTAAGGAGCCCGTCTACCTGGAGCTGTTTGCCGCGTGTGAGGCCAACAATTGCGGGGGCGATAAGGGCGAGACAGCCACCCGTACCAAGCATGCCATCGCCACTACGCTCAAGGCTCTGTTGCGTGTAGTGTTCTTCTCGTCGTGCTGCGTCTACCTATGACGCTTTAAGCAGTGACCCCGTGTTTTTATTAGCGGGAAGAGTATAGCGAGGTTCAATGCGCGCTACCTTAGTTTCGCTCGGGTCCGGGTAGTAAATAAGTTTTAAAGCTCGGCTTCACTTATTTAGCGAAAATTCTTCGTTTGCGTGTCATAATTTCAGATTCAGAGTAAAAAATGACAATGTACGATTATAAAAAATTAACATGTTAAGAGTTCTTTAATATTTTTGTGCGTAGTTTTAATCGTGTGTTATCTGCTTGCTGTAAGAAGTCGAGAACATATTTACATCATAACAATAAGTACTTTTTGCAAACAGGAAATAACACATAGTGAAAATTAGATACAACTGTATTTAACAACTAACAGTAAATTGTAAATTTTCTATAATCAAACATTTCCAATGATACCCCTGATACTGAAATTATGACGAGAAAACGAAGGATTCCTGCATAACAGGTGAAGCCGCGCCTTAAGATACGGCAGCCTGAGAAATCTGTTTTTAAAGATGTTGGAGGGTTCCGAATTATACGGTAGGCGTGTCTCTTGAAAGTACAATTCCTTCCTCGTATGGAGTATGTCGTAGGTTAAAGTAGTGGCAACAAGTTAATAGCTTGTCAAAATAAAACGTATTTCAATCATGCTGCATTACAGTTCAAATGCCAAGCAGGCGGGCCTTTTAAGGTGGTCGCCTGGGTAGGCCGCAGATCCGTGTTCAGAGCGGCAGGAAACGTCTATTAAACAACCGTCCAACGTCTGAGTGACGTCTGCTTACGAATAGCATTTAAGAAACGTTACGCCTCTGTATAGTTTCTCAGCTCCTCTATTTCTCTCTACAGCCTCTTTTTGTGATAGTGAAAATGGCTCAAACTGGTGTTTTCACGATCCTTTTTAGGCATGAACATCACGGTACAAAACATTAAAAAAGGAATAGGGACGGGCATCAAGCCTTTATTTTTATTTTTACGTCATACAATGGTAGGGTCTCCGGTGAAAGTCTCGTAGAGGCGCGTTATCGACGGCAAAACTGCACGCCAGTTCAGTGCTTTACGCGTAGAGGCGATGAGATAGTTGTCTCGGTCGCACCTAGCGCTCCCACGGTTTTAGGCCTCAGACGTTCTATAATATTCCTTCAACCAGGCGGCCACCTTAATCACAACAGAACAAGAACCGGCATTCCGGCGTGCAGAAGTGGCGGATTGGTCCTCCAAACAGCCAGCTTACATCAGTCTGGCCAAGAGGCACATGTGTGGCAAAAGATTTCCTTGGCTGGGGAACTGAGTCTGTATGTAGGAGGCGAGATGAAACTGGAGCCCGGCGATATTTTCTTCAGCACTATGGGAGTATTTGAGAATGTACCGTGTCGCTGAGAGTCAATGAGATCTAATTTTTATGAACAGTAGTGTAGTTGCGGAATACGTTCAAAACACATTGAATTAAACAGTATCTAAATAAATATTAAAAAATATTTTTAAAAATGTTTTTAAAAAACGTTTTGATTGATGGTTTTACAACTTATCTTTTTTTACATGCTTTGTGAGAAAATCCAAATACAATAACGACAATAAGAAAAATAATCGGGATAATGCTCCTCGCCGTCTCAACGTGCGAAGGGCGGGCGGCGTAGTGAGACCACACTATATCACCCCCCCCCCCCTTTCTCAACCCCTTTCTTCTCCAACGTAACTGGTAGTATAGAGAAAAACCACTTTGCTGGGATGATGTTTGTAAATACTGTCTAAAAATAACTTAACTTTTTTCATACAGAGGTTGTCAATTTATGCAGGAATTCGGTTCAAATGCTAAACTTAAAAACTTGAATATTAAAAAAAAGCACCAAGGTTCATGGCCTACCCGGAGCCTGGCTGTCCAAGGCCGTGAGAAGACCCTAGGATCGCCTGTAGTCGAATGCACTTCCAGTAAATCTATACAACTACATATGCGTGCATGGGGTGCATGTTCGTCCCATGAGTACAAAAAAAATTAAAAAAACTCAAATTCTCCTCAGTCAATTTTTATATTATTTACAGGCCGACAAATACCAAATACTGCTTGAAAAATACTCAACCCTTCATGAACACACGCCACTGTTGATAGCATGCGAATAAATCCAACCTGAGTTTCTGCTGAACAGTTCTAGAAAGTTGAGCCGTACGATGTTTATTTTCAAGGTTCGTTCAGGTAAATAGTATTACCACGCAAACACGCACACACTATCAACCGTCATCGTGAACCACAGAAGATCGATCACGATACTTAGTTCCGCACATAACCCAATAGCGCTAAACGACACACACACACACACACACACACACACACACGCACGCACGCACACACACACGCACACAAACAACACACACGTGTTACAAACGCCTGGGCGTGGTCAGTTTTCACAGGCGTGGAGGTCTCATCGCCTAAGTTTTATTTCCTAATTTGGTTACACTACTACAAAAAATATTTTATCGCAATGTCAGTCATAATGTACTGTCAGAGTCCTCAGTACAGAGGCAACAACTAATTTTCACCGGGGTTTAATAAAACCCGCATTTTGAAACAGAACCCAGGTGAATTTAATTGGCTCTCTTGGATTTTATTCAAATTTTTACTTGCAGATATTAAAAAATATATGAACGAAATTTTTTTAATGAATATTTATATGTTAAGTACAATTTGCCAGTGTTTCTTAGCTCTGTGATAGTGACATCCTTCGCATATATTACATAACTGGGAGTCGTACTACAGTATGTTGGTTTGGGAGCAATGGAGAGTGAATCACCGCCAGTAATCTTATCTCTGTGCTACCAGACTGTCTAAGACTCTCAACTCCTCGTGATTATTTACAATAAATAATATTCTACTATGTATGTGGATTATTATAAATTATTACACACATTAATTTGGTGAAATCGAACAGAAACGTGTTTTCATTTTATACTAATAGGGTAATATTATACACTGCCGTATTAATTTTAGTAAATAATACCTGCAGTTATAGTTTATGATTACAAAGCAGTAGTGTAAAAAAGGGCATTCGAACGCAGGTTCAAGACAGGGAGGAAGGGAGGAGGAATGCAAGAGCAGGAGGAATGCATTTGCAGGAGAAGGAATGCAAGAGCAGGAGGTTTTTGAGAAGGAATGCATCCGCAGGAGGTCGGCCATGTTGGAGGCCATTTTGGCAGTTATATGGCGGCCATGTTGCCAGCTTGTACATTCTAGAACATTCGATCCCATGGCGGCCATTTTGCCAGCCAGTAAATTAAAACTTATGTAAAAAATTTATTAAATTTGGTTTTAAAAATAATGTATTGGATGAGGCATGCAATAACATGACGGCCATGTTGCCAGCTAGTACAAGTTGGCGGCCATTTTGCTAGCCAGTAAATAAAAAACTTATGTAAAAGTTATGTAAAAATTTTATTAAATTTTTTTTAAAAAAATTATGTATTGGATGAGGCATGCAATAACATGGCGGCNGCATGCAATAACATGACGGCCATGTTGCCAGCTAGTACAAGTTGGCGGCCATTTTGCTAGCCAGTAAATAAAAAACTTATGTAAAAGTTATGTAAAAATTTTATTAAATTTTTTTTAAAAAAATAATGTATTGGATGAGGCATGCAATAACATGGCGGCCATTATGCCAGCTAGTACAAGTTGGCAGCCATTTTACTAGCCAGTAAATTAAAAATTATGTAAAAATGTATTAAAAATTATTGGTAGCCATATTGGATGAGGTATGCAATACATGGCTGCCATTTTGCCAGTTAGTACAAGTAGGCGGCCATTTTGCTAGCCAGTACATTAATTAGTTATGTAAAAACTTATGTAATTTTTTTTTAATTTTTTAAAAATAATTGACGACCATGTGTGCAGTGAGTACAAGTTGGCGGCCATTTTGCCGACCAGCACAAGTAGGCGGCCATTTTGTCAGCCAGTAAATTAAAAAGTTATGTAAAAATTTATTAAAAAATTATCGGTGACCATGTTTGCGGTAAGTACAAGTTGGCGGCCATTTTGCTAGCCAGTAAATTAAAACTTATGTAAAATTTATTAAACCTTATTGGTAGCCATATTGGATTAGGCATGCAATAACATGGCGGCCATTTTTCCAGCTAGTACAAGTAGGCGGCCATTTTGCTAGCCACTTAATTAATTAGTTATGTAAAAACTTATGTAAAAAATTTATTTAACTTTTTTTAAATAATCGATGACCATGTGTGCAGTGTGTACAAGTTGGCGGCCATTTTGCCAACCAGCACAAGTAGGCGGCCATTTTGCCAGCCAGTAAATAAAAAAGTTATGTAAAAACTTATGTAAATAATTTATTTAAAAATGTTTAAAATTATTGGTGACCATGTTTGCAGTAAGTACAAGTTGGCGGCCATTTTGTCAGCCAGTAAATTAAAAAATGTATGTGTAATATAAGTATAAAAAAGGGAGCAGGGGCAAATGGCGCCCCCTCCCCGCGGCAGCCGATGATGTCACCGCGGCGCACGCAGCGCGTGCGCTACGCAAGGCGCAAGGCTCTCATCGCTGATTGGCTATGCGAGGCTCTAAAAAGATTGGCTACGCGAGGCTCTCACAATTTGTTTCAAAATGAATTTTTATAATGTTTGTAATTTAATTTTTTTAACTGATTAACTACGCGAAGCTCTCGAAACCAGTTAGTCATGTTAGCTGAAGAATGTTAACAAATATACATTTAAGCCCCGCTTATGCCCCAAATTCATAACATAGACCAAGGCACCAACAAGGATAATTACCAAATAGTCATTTAAGCCCTATGCTAACTTATAAGCATAGTTGGCAAACCGTTTATGATGTAGGCACTAAATTCACATCTTAGAAATCAGTGCCGAAAAGGTTAATTACCAAATAGGCATTTAAGCGCTAGCTATGCAAGAGACTGAAAATAAAGTCACGCAAGGCACTCTACGGCCCCAAAATGCAGTGTATAATTAAACAAATACCTAATCTCAACCCTCGTAACTCCAGCGCATTCCCCACACGATAGTTTTAACAAAACTGAAATGCGAGGTTTTTACTCGCTGGAATATCCCCCCTCCCCCTCCACCCCAAAATCTACCGCCCTCTTTGCGGCGGGAAATCTAAAAATACTATCGTCTCTATGCAACGATATTTTTGTTTGAAAAATATTTTACTTAAAAATTTTAATGGCACACGCTCCACAAAACAGTCAAGACAATTACATTCAGAATTTTCATTGCCCCAGCAGTCTTCTACATAGTCAAATTTAAGAATCTCAAATTACGTCACACGAAGGCAAGGCGGTCGAAGTATGTATTGGAAGTGTTAGCAATACTTGTAAAAAATGGCAAGACATATTTTATGTATTGTTAATCTATAATCGGTCTATTTATGAAGTAGTTATTGTTTCACAATTACCGGGTTTTTAAATTACGTACAAAAAAAGATTTTGAATCACCAAAATAAATATTTTTTTTAAATAGTATACATTCAGAATTTCATCTATGTGCGAGCTCTTCTATATCAACAATGGCTCGTACTAGTGAGTAGGATTATCNAGTCCACAAAAACAGTCAAGACAATTACATTCAGAATTTTCATTGCCCCAGCAGACTTCTACATAATCAAATTTAAAAATCTCAAATTACGTCACACGAAGGGTTCCGCCAGCTTCATACATAACCTTCACAATCGTTATGAACATAAAAAAGGCAAGACATATTTTATGTTTTGTTAATCTATAATGGGTCTATTTATGAAGTAGTTATTGTTTCACAATTACCGGGTTTTTAAATTACGTTCAAACAGGATTCTGAAACACCAAAATAAATATTTTTTTTAAATGGTATACATTCAGAATTCCATCTATGTGCGAGCTCATCTATATCAACAATGGCTCGTACTAGTGAGTAGGATTATCTCAGAACCTTCCCTGCAGTCACCATGACACGTACAGCTTAACATTAAGAGTGCGGCAGTACATTCCAACATATATTTTAATATAAAGGGTAGCGCTGAACACTTCATCGTCTTAACATAAAGGGGGAATGCCAAAACACCGCAGCGAAGCGTATGATACATAAAGTACATAGTCATACATTTCAACGAACATTTTAACGCTGCCGTACATTTCAACGTACATTTTAATATAAAGGTTAACGTAGAACACTGCAACATCCCAACATAAAAGGTAACACCACCGTACAGACGAATATGTTTAAAAAATTGACACACAAAAAAAATCCGTGAAACGAACGTACAATGTAAGGTACCACCACATCCAGCCATCTACATGACATAAACATGCAGACGAATTCAAATTAAAACACCAAGCGCAATACGTACACACATTGTATTTCGCAGTAAGCAAACTTA
>NQII01001853.1:279232-307277 GCA_002778355.1 Clitarchus hookeri | reverse complement strand
CTTCCTTGCAGCGGTAAGACCACCACAACCAAGTACTGCTACCTACCGGGCCTAGCCTGTGTCGCTCAGCTGCGACCGAGTCCTCTGCAATCTTCGACACGGCCCTCCCATCACTGGTTCCAACAACATGCTTCCAGTTTAGTTGTTGCTACGTTTCCACTAAGCAATGGCATTGCAAACAGCGGAACTAACGACGCGCAGCTTAACTGCCGAGACATTTCCCTCTGACCGAGTGCTCGAATATGTTCCCTTACAATCATGTCCTTGAAACACACGCAACTCTCCGTTGACTCGTTAACAGCAAACATGTATACCGGATGTTCACGAACAAATTATAATAAACACCAGAGTGGGGTATATAAGTACAAATGAAGCATATTTCATCAAGGAACCAATAGTCTAGCATCCATAGTTAACCCGCTAATGGCAGTGGCAATGTGCAGGGGCGGGTAGGCAATCACAATAACTGGTCTACAGGCAGTGCTAAGAAATGATACACTATTTACACATTTGGGCTGTATTCATGGGGACAAAGTGTCTGTTCAAACTGTCCGTCACCGTCGGCCACACAGGCGGTGCAGCGCTGAGGAATGTTGCGACGCACATGTGCAGAGGTTTCCGGCGTAATGAGCTCATCCCTCGTGTCAAGTGGCGTGGCATACGCCATCGATTTGACGTGGCTACAGCCAGAAGTCAGGTGGTGTGATGTCAGGTGAGCGTGGTGGCCATGCTATGGGGCTTCCCCTACCTATCCACTGGTTCGGGAAGTGCATGTCGAGGTGCCGGCTAACCGCAATGGCGAAATGAGGCGGGGCCCCGTCCTGCTGAAACTACATCGCCTCACGTGCATCTAAAGGAACTTCCTTCAAGTATTCCGGTAACACGTCCTGCAGGAACTGTATATACGTAGCACCTCCGAGACTGTAACCGTGCGGTACTGAGAGGTGTTATCAGGCACGCAGACCTGCGCACAGGCTGGTTACAACGCCACGTACACAAGGTTGCATACCCGCCCCTGCACATTGCCACTGCCATTAGCAGGTTAACTATGGGCGTTAGACTACTGATCCATTAATGAAATATGCTCCATGTGTACTTATCTACCCCAGTCTGGTGTTTATTATCATTTGTTCGTGAACATCCGGTATGGTGTACAAACGGCCATGCCTAACCTACTGGCTGCTCATCGCGCGGCGATGAGCAGCCAGACAACCGAGGCGTACAGCGAACACACTCTACCAATTCGCGAAGATGACAGACCAGCACGAATGTGGTCCTGCACCACCCTCGCCACGTGTCCTTACCCCGGTTTCTTACACCTTAGCTTTACAAAAATGTTCTGTTTTATTGCATTTTTTCCCGGTGTACTTGCCGCCAATTTCTTCCCACAGCCCAGATTGAATAAATTCTTGCAACAAACTGAAAGAACCAATTCTTTATAACGTGTTATTCTTTACATTGTATAATAAATGTTAATTCGAAAATCGGATACACCAAGTCCATGACTGTGCCATAATTACGACATCACTGTGTCTACTATAACAGATTGACCAAAAGCAAATGTTTTACTTCCTATAACTGGGCAGTGGCAGCCTTTTCATACTAGCCGGTGCAACCAACATCAGCACAGAGCAGGGGCAGAAAAAGAGAATAATGTTATAATTACGCCAAACACAGAACTTAAAGTTTCATGTGATAAAAATTTCTAGTATACGTATGGAAGAAAATCGATAGTTTCTGCTCAATCCAATGTCAAATCACGATTTTACGGTTTTGGATACAGAAACAAAATTAACCAATTCATTTTTCAATGGAACAGGCAGCTTAAGTGAGTTAATTTTAACATGTACCAATCAAAAAGTAATTACACACAAGCAAAATGTGCAGTATACAGCAATTTGCAAAATACGCAAATTTTTGCGCGAGATTACATAGATGCCCAAAGTATATTTTATACTGGCTTCAAATGTTAAACGCGGATGTTTACAAGTCTAACAGTGTTTGGCCAATGCATTATTTGCTGCTTTTCAGCGTTTATAAGGGCATGCTTTGCAAATTATCAACTTATCTGATCCTCATGTCAACTACAGCACAGTTTTAATCAGAAAAGAAGCTACTAAGAAAAAACCTAGGCGGTGAGGATTACATCCAGAACGCCCAACGGATCGTGACCTTAATCTGCAGTGTACTTATGAACGACGCTGTTGTGATTCGCCACACGATCGAAGCTGGTTGGAACCCAAGTGTTCAATTCTCAGCGCATTCGCAAGCAATGCGGGAAGTGGAAGCGAGAGACGCTTTGATCATCCAGTGTTAACTACGATATTGGGCTAATCATAGTTCTCCAGCGTAAAGATAGGATCAAACACGTATGTCAGGAGTCCAGTGTTAACTACGATATTGGGCTAATCATAGTTCTCCAGCGTAAAGATAGGATCAAACACGTATGTCAGGAGTCCAGTGTTAACTACGATATTGGGCTAATCATAGTTCTCCAGCGTAAAGATAGGATCAAACACGTATGTAAGGATTCCAGTGTTAACGGCAAAGTTCGGTCCCGTTTTCCTCACAGCCGGCGAACTGGCCAATCACACAGGTCTATTTCATAAGTACACTGAAAGATGAAGCCTCGATATAGTGATAGGAAGCCCGCACTTACACAGCATTTTGCCGCCAACCCCCTCCCCCTTTTGCTCTTTCAACACCCCTTTTAGTTTAACTGGATCAAAGTTGCTAAGTGTTTACTCACACTTCAGTAGGTACTGGGACAGCAAACTGCAATACATACCTGAAACAAGAGAAGAAAATAGTGTTCATTAGCAAGCCAGACCAGTCGAAAGAGTGCAAGCAAAATACTGTCCATGTTGCTAGCACACTATTGACGGGCCAAGAAAAGAACATGTACACGTGCTCTAAAAAGGATTGGCACACCCAACGTTTCCCCCATAATAATAGTATAAAAGAAACTAGAAATAAAGTAATATGTGTATTCCTCCATATAATGTACAACAAAAATATATTTCACTGAAATAACAGCAACAACAAAACAAAATAATTAGTTACACAAAACAAACCACTTTCTCACTGAACAAGAAGTATTGGCACAGTCGACCCCTACACAATGTGGGTCTCTGTGCTTCAGTTTCAGTACCGGGTATGCAAGCCATTAGAACGTATGACAACTTCCACACGTTTCCGCATTGAATGAAGCAACTGTTTCGTCGTTTCAGGGGCAATCTCCGACCATCCATCCTCGAGAATCCTCTGCAGCTCTTCTTTGTCAGTCGGGCGGCGCCTGGCCTTTCCTCTTCCAACATGATCCCACAAATGTTCAACAGGATTCAAATCCGGGCTCCGTGGTGGAGTCAGAAGTCGTCTGGGGGCATTATACAGGGCGGTCCGCCTAACGTGGACACCTACAATATTTCCGGAACGGTTGCAGATCACGAAATGCTGTTTTCGGTGAATGAAATTACGTACGAGGGCTAGTGATGTACCCCAACGTGACTATTCGTAACACGTGCTATGGACAGAAATAATCAAGCCACACATGAATTTTCCCCTGGAAACATACATGTATTTCAACGGCATCTGAAAGTACGTGCAAAGAGGAATTCAGTGATGTAGCATATGCAATCGAAAGTAACACAGAAACGCCAAGAAATTAAGTTACGTGTGCCGGTAGCATGGGGCAGTGGACCTGTACTCACAGCTGTAAGCAAGCAACACGCGCCGTGACTCATCCTGGCGGGACCGCTTCCTTATAGCAGCGTAGCGCTTACCTTAATGGGCCAAGGGACATGGCATGCAATATTGGACAAAGGAGATCACCGCAGTGGAGGGAAGACGGGCAATGTGGGTGCAAGTCTCATATCAATACATTACATTTTATTCAGATACCAACGTAATTCAGGAGATTTGTTTCCTAGTCATTAACTGTACTGACCAATGAGTGCATACAGATGCATAACAAAAATAGAACAAACCAACCTAAGCAGAAATGCAATCGCATCCACATGCATAGTACACAAGAGCACAGTTATGGTTGAAACGCTTCACAGTTGGTCTTTTCACAGCATCTGCTCGACAGAAAGAGACATCTGTAAACGCACATGTAGCGAGCGACGAGAGGCCTGAAGTGTTTCTGGCGCAATGCCTCTGCAAGCTGCCACAATACGTTCTTGGATGTCTTCTGGAATCCTGTATAGTGGCCACTCGCGAGTTTCTAAAGCAGTGTGTTTGGGGTCGAGGAAACTAAGGTCTCCTTCGAGGCCAAGCTTGTGTACACTGGCAAATTATCCCGCAACAAACCAATGTATTTGTACTGATCTATATTTCCTTCCGAAGATGCCATGCAGCCCCAAATCATAGCATGTCCACCACCATGCTTTACTGCTGGCAGTGTGTGTTGTTGTTGTAGGTCGGTGTTCGTTTTTGCCACACTTTCCTACGTCCGTCAGAACCAAACACGTTGAACCTGGAATCTTCTCAGAATCTAACAGTGTCCCAGAATTCCAGTGGTTTTCATCCTTGGCAAACTCAAGGCGTTTCTTCCTGCTCACCTCCGAAATATATGCCTTCTTTAGGGTGGATCTGTCATGAATATCGGCACTGATCAAGGCATTCCGTACTGTCTGTGCACTACCGTCTTGTTAGAAGCCGTTGCGACGTCCGCAGCGAAAGAGGCGGCACTTCTTGAAGATTCATTTTGGACTGAACGTATGATGGCATCTCTCTCGATGTGCGAGTGTTCGTGGGCGCCCTGATCTGGGCTTGTTTCGTGCAGAAGCTGATAGAACGCATTCTACCGATCTCTCCGTAACTTCAGCCTTGTGAGTACACTAACAAAACGTTCTCTCCAGCGGAGGATGAATGCTCTCCTTTCTGTGGTCCCATGTTGACAGTACTGAGCACCACATGTACCTTCAGACTGACTCTGGTGAACAACCCGTAGTAGATACTGCGCGTACATTACCTTGTGTTGCATGCTGTTTACACGACCGAACAGTACGAGGGCACTTTGCCAATACTTATTTGGCGATTCTAATACCGCATCTTCATTTCTAAATAGCTCGTTCATCGTGTCACTGCATACTGTCGTACATGACATTGTGTATCTACCGTATCTCTGTCTACATGTATATCTTGCATGTTAAATAGCCATACATTAACCCCAATATTACAACATGGGATGCGTCAACACTTTTCGGANTATGATGGCATCTCTCTCGATGTGCGAGTGTTCGTGGGCGCCCTGATCTGGGCTTGTTTCGTGCAGAAGCTGATAGTACGCATTCTACCGATCTCTCCGTAACTTCTGCCTTGTGAGTACACTAACAAAACATTCTCTCCAGCGGAGGATGAATGCTCTCCTTTCTGTGGTCCCATGTTGACAGTACTGAGCACCACATGTACCTTCAGACTGACTCTGGTGAACAACCCGTAGTAGATACTGCGCGTACATTACCTTGTGTTGCATGCTGTTTACACGACCGAACAGTACGAGGGCACTTTGCCAATACTTATTTGGCGATTCTAATACCGCATCTTCATTTCTAAATAGCTCGTTCATCGTGTCACTGCATACTGTCGTACATGACATTGTGTATCTACCGTATCTCTGTCTATATGTATATCTTGCATGTTAAATAGCCATACATTAACCCCAATATTACAACATGGGATGCGTCAACACTTTTCGGAGCAAGTGTAAAAATTACGACGTGAAGCGATCCCTGGCCACAGTACTAGTGTTTTAACAAATATTTACGCTGAGGACATTTCCTCAATATCCAAGCAAACTACAGAAAACAAATCTGCCCTATCCCGTACGCTAAATAAAACTTACATGCTATACAGGTAAAGTTCCATATCTACGACACAAGATTGCTCGCTTAAAATAAAGTGTATTGATTAGTTAGTATTACCGGTATCANGTAAAGTTCCATATCTACGACACAAGATTGCTCGCTTAAAATAAAGTGTATTGATTAGTTAGTATTACCGGTATCATAAGTGGCTAGCCAAGTTTACTTGAAATTGGTCCAGAAATAGCATTCCATAATAAAATATTTATATGGCCACCATTNTAAGTGGCTAGCCAAGTTTACTTGAAATTGGTCCAGAAATAGCATTCCATAATAAAATATTTATATGGCCACCATTTTTTAATTAAGAGCTAATTATGTCACCTCGGGAACCACTGAACCGATCACCGCGAAATTTGGTGTATAAGTAATATCTTTAAATTTTAGGTGGCACCATCTTCGAACATAGAGGACCCTATTTTGGTTCGAATCGGTTGAATGGAACATAATACATAATAAACCACCCAATTTATTTTAATGAGAATTCGACATGGTTAAAACGTTTAAAAGTTGGGTGTTCTTGCCGAGTCCTACAAATACATAGAGATTGGTGAAAATCAGCCCACATATTCAAAAGTTGTTATGCTCAGAGAGACGCACACACACAACACACACACACACACACACACNACGCACACACACAACACACACACACACACACACACGAGATGTTAGCTTAGTTTTCCTCCGGAAAGTAGGCTAAAAATGGCATACGCAGTTAAAGTGATGACTTTTATAAGATGACAATTGTGTTCTACGTAATGGCCTATTTTGAATGTGATCATGATCCGAGCATGGATCAAGGTGAACATGGGTGATCTTTTCTGCGAGATGATATAAGCTGCAAGTGTAGTGTTCATAGTTATGATCAGGAAATATGGCCATAATCAGTAATCTGTGATAAAACTTGGCCAGGTTCGTGATGAAATTTTGAAATTCATGGTTCCTTCAGAGTGCAGAATCAAAATAACATAAGTGATCACCGTTGATTAGGTGAACATCTTATATTACCGTATGGTGATCGATTTTGAGAACGGCGATCGTTCAGAAAAACACAATAAAAGATAAAACAAAGTCAAGTAACTTTTATTCAAACAAAATGCACTGCTGAAAACAGTGCGTGTAGTAAAAGTGCATAATCACCACTTGGTAAGAAATGGGATAAGTGATCATAATGTGTTGATAATTACCGCCCGTTACTTCAGTATACGTAATACACGTATACTGATACATTACGAATTGGTACATATATGCCCACGTACTGAGAAGTTAGCACTCTCAGTTTTATAAACATAAAATGAGCGTTAGGTTGAGTTTTGACGATTGGTCAGGCATTCCCCGATCTCACAAGCATCTTCCCAAGCAAATAACAGACGTGCCTGAGGCAGCTGGAGCACTGACCTAATGAGCGAGGGGTCAATATTTCGAATCCAAAGTAAGACACGAAGGTGTGCGTTTCTCATGTTGAATGTGCCTAAGTGTGCAAGCATGCCCCCGCAATAAAACAATGCTTTGAAGAGCAATAATTACAACTGCTTTTAAATTCGCGAAGAATACATTTTGTTTGAAGCGCCTATCTTTGAAATTAACGCACCTAGGCGAAATTTCCGTAACACGGGATTTCCTTTTTAAATTTGGCAGCTGCCAGCCGGTAGGCAGTGCCCTTAATGTTGGTGATTTGTGAAGCGATGTGAGACTGTGGCGTCACTAGTCTGGTGCACTCATCATATTAAGACGGTGCAAAGTGATGATCAAAATTTTCTGTTTACAGCATCAAAACTTGTTATGTGCGAGATACGTTTCAAATCGTATTTGCTTTACCTGTTAATATTAAACCAAACCAGCGGCACGGTCAGTATTATAAAATTGTCAAGTGGTAACAGGTGATTTTTTGCTATAAAAACGATTTAGGATTTTAGTAAAGGTTTTGTTGTATTTATTTGTAGGGGCGATGACGGTAAAAAGTCTCATTACCGCGCATCAATTATTACTCAATCTGTGCAGATAATATAATCAGCAAGGGAATACTACGGGACAGACGTTTCTAACCGGTAACACCTCTCTTACAAACGCTTTTCCAATTAGTTTCGGATTAAGGCCCTTTCACACGATAAAATTTTCCTTCAAATTACATTCAAATTTTATTGAATTCAATCAATTTAATGCTACATGACATCATACCTACGTAATAATTGCTACAATTTTCTGTTTTGATTTCTTGAATGTCTTCTTTCCTTCAAGATTTTTGTTTTAGAAATTTTTTATATTTTCTTGAATCCAAAATTTTAATCGCCGATCACAGCTTTTCTAGCAATATTAATGGATATATTCTCATATAATAGAGTTGTGTGCACATAAGATGTTACGAAATAAGGACACACATTTTTTAAAAAGAAAATGCACAATAAAACGAACATTTGTTGTGGTTTAACCAATTACTTTCATGTCACGCATGAGCCTTAGATACTTCCAAAATTTTACTTTTGGTATTTTTTTAAACCGGTTTCATTAAAAAGTTTGTGATAAATTTTCATGTGGAGACTTGGAAGCTTATTGAATGCAATTCGTTGAAAGCAAATGAAGTGATATTTTTAGTTCAATAAATTGAATTCCGGTAATTGAATTCAATAAATATTTGATCGTGTGAAATGGCTTTTACAATCACCCTTTCTTGAGTTAAACTACTTGAAAGAGTGGTTAACACAAGTGAACAACACAGATCATAGTAATAAAATATGCTCCTTTATTCATACATCTGTACCACAAATGTTTCCCTTTTTACATCGGAACCCGAGCACGCGTCACGCTTTATTTGACTAGGGAAAAGTTCTGCCATGATTATAACTACGTACCTTGACTGGAAAATTCACAAAATTACACAGACCATTTTTTTTATAAGTTAAACTTTTGCTTTATTAATGCAATAACTCATTGGTTACAAGCTAGAAAATTTTAAACCACAGTGGTTACGACCAAAACGTTTCAAACCATCCAAATACACAAACATTTTGGTTATCAAAAAATGAGAAAATCATTACCATTTTTGTTATAACTAAAAAAAAAAAAGTTTATTTTTCCTAGTTTACCATAAACGACGCTTTGGTATTATTTTCCTTAGAAAAGTTTTACAAACTTGAACTTAATAATTATAAATTCAAAACACTACAAGCCTGGTTCACCTAGACAAAAAAAAATCATAACTAGAACAAGTGTTATGAATAAGTGTCTTTGAAAAGACGCATAGAGGAATACTCAGCTTAACATTTCCTCTAAGGCAGTCTCGTAAATCACAGTAAAACGTACTTTGTCTTCCTCCCCACCCTCAAACCTGCAGCATCTTATAGCAAATAAAATAAACGCAAACACTTTACACCACTTTAGAGATGGTTCTGGTATCGTAAAAAAGTATAGGCAGCCAATAAAAGTATTGACAAACTACGATCGACACACCGCGCCGACGTAGAAGCGGCGTGGTCACAGGTCTTCGGGAGGGGAGACGCACTGCCTACCCCACTCATTAGAGGTTCCAATCAGTTTGCCGACTAATTAAAATTTTCAATTAAATTATCTTAGTGTCACATGAGAGCGGCAGAAGTCGTGCTAAAGTGGGTTTATTACCAGATCGGTTCACAACGCGGTCTACAATGCTCGCTGCCAACACTGCTGCTTCGTCCAACTTCCAAGGAAAACTAACTCTTCCACCGAGACCTAACACACAGAGGAACAGCGCAGCGCATTCGTGCGCACTCAGTGTAACATTATTTTGCGTGAGAACTAATTCTGCAAAATATTACTACACCGAGTGCGCACGAATGCTGTGCGTTGTCCCAATGGTGTAATTTTCTAGACTCGGTTAAACTTTGTTAGCATGAGGGGGGAGGAATATCCTGGAGGCAGAACTTTAGCAGGGCTTCAGAAAAGTTCGAAGTAATCGTGAATGGACTAGAGTCAAGAAACTACACCGTGTTGAAAGAATAAGTACGTACATACATACGCAACAAGAAGTGCCACACTTGAGTAGTGGTAGTTAGATAAGGCAGCCACTGCAATGTAAGAGCGAGGCGCATATAGCATGCCACGAGCGACCACACGCGTATGTGGTCCAGCAACGGTTCGTGGCGCGGTGTCGGGAAGAGGCCATACGCGGAGAGGAGCTGGTCAGTCACCCCGGGAGAGAGTCTCTGTCCACACGGCCTGGACACTCGGCTGCGCCTCGCACACTGCCGTGTGTACACACACACACACACCCACACACAGCATCTCTTCCTGCATGATGCGGTCTGCTCACCGTCACTGATGCTCTAGTATCGCTCAGTCATTCTGATGCGAGGTTGAGTTCAGTTGAGAGATTTGGGCGGCTGTTAACAACGACGTCTTGACAGCCGATGAAGGTGATATGAGGTGAGATGGAGCAGCGCCGGAATGCAAGGGCGGGGTAAACGAGAGATCACCGAGAAAACCCGCAGACGTCACAATCCGGCACGATTCCCCTTCGCAAAAATTCGGGAGTGACCCAGTCGGGGATTGAACCCGGTTCGCCTTGGTGGGACGCGAGTAGTCTAACCGCACAGCCACCACGGCCCCACCGATACAAGGTGATAAGCGGATCGGAAGCCCGATATTTCACCTGTCAGTCAGGCTTCCTGCCTGAATGATCACAACTGATTCAGGTTTACTGGCAAAGTTCGATGTCCTAATACTTCGAACTATCGCCCAATTATTAAAGTAGCATTTTGGAAAGGAAGAAATGGTACTAAATGTGGCTCAAAACTAAAAATAAAATATTACAGTAATGAGTGCTCCCACTCATTACGAGGCTTCTTAGTTTCTGAGGAAACTGACACGACATGTCTGTAACGAGTAGGAGCAAGAGTGTGTTAATGGGACGGGTGTGGTGATGTGGGAACGCTGTGACGTAGGTAACGAGGCAGTGTTAATGTGGAAGAAAGCAGCTAGACTCAGTATTGGCAAACCGGTGTGGCGTGGCAAGTGGATTGTGGATTAGCCATGGGCGACCTGTGGCATGGCCACCACGGTCCCCAGACCTCTCTCCACTGGACTTCTCTTTCGCCAGAAGTCTCTAGTGTATCAGCCAGACAACCCGCCCCAGTCGCCTGAGGACGACATCGCGCGGCTACATGCTGCTACCACCACGAATGATGTCCCCATTCTGGGCCGTGTACAGAGAAGGTGCATTACACGGGCAGAAAAATGCCTAGCAATGCGCTGAGCCAACTTGGAACACATATTGTGAATGTTTGTATATATTTGTAAAGTGCGTAAGTGTGTGTGTGTGTGTAGTAGTAGTAGTAGTTCGTTCATCACATTTCATGTCGTGTGTCTCAAACTATGCATCTAATGCAATTTCGCCTTACATTCTGTCATATAACTGTATCAAAACTGAATGGTTTGTCCATCATTCATACTACAGATGGCAATGGCAACTATGCTTATAAAAACTGAAGGAATAATTGCCCNTGTGTAGTAGTAGTAGTAGTTCGTTCATCACATTTCATGTCGTGTGTCTCAAACTATGCATCTAATGCAATTTCGCCTTACATTCTGTCATATAACTGTATCAAAACTGAATGGTTTGTCCATCATTCATACTACAGATGGCAATGGCAACTATGCTTATAAAAACTGAANCAATGCGCTGAGCCAACTTGAAACACATATTGTGAATGTTTGTATATATTTGTAAAGTGCGTAAGTGTGTGTGTGTAGTAGTAGTAGTAGTAGTAGTTCGTTCATCACATTTCATGTCGTGTGTCTCAAACTATGCATCTGTATCAAAACTGAATGGTTTGTCCATCATTCATACTACAGATGGCAATGGCAACTATGCTTATAAAAACTGAANACTGTATCAAAACTGAATGGTTTGTCCATCATTCATACTACAGATGGCAATGGCAACTATGCTTATAAAAACTGAAGGAATAATTGCCCTACCACCCTGAAAGATATCAGGAGCAATAGCTATGATATGAATTTTGGGGCTATATCTTAGGAAATTATGGCTAACTATGTTTATAAGTTCGTGGGAGTCAGATATAGACATACTGTACTTAAAACATGACCTGCGGTACGGCGACCGCTGTCTCGTATTTGTGGCTTGGACTGATTACACTACATTACTTTAAAAAAAACCTATGATTATGCATATTCTTACTATATTCAAGATGGCGCTGACCCCACATTTATTTATGTATATATTTCCGATTTTGTATAACTTTTATATAAAAGCCATGTGGACTGGTCCAGGATGGTGGCCACGGCCTGTGGCCCTCATTGGCGTATTTTTAAAGTCTTGTTTACAGGGCGCTTTTAATATTTATTTTGACCACCTCCTGCACCAAATGTGTGTAAGGACGAGAGTCCCGTCTGCTGCGCATCGGATTCCGATCCCATGTGCCATCGCTCCTAGCGGCCGATATAGGAAATTAAGATGGCAAACGTTGGTGTTACGCTCTAGATGACTACGATGGCGCCCCTAACGGGNTTAAGATGGCAAACGTTGGTGTTACGCTCTAGATGACTACGATGGCGCCCCGAAAGGGGAAACGAAGATGGTCGACCTCAGCGCTCCTAGCACACGGCAGGGGTAAAAAAGATGCCGGGGTGGCGATGGTGGCGCCCCTGGCAGGGAGACGATGACACCCCCTGGCAGGCAACTGGGGAGACGTGGGGTGTACTGCACCCTGGTGAACGCGTAAATTAACATAGGCGTACTTGGCTGAGGTAGTAGAATATGTATAATATGCTTTTACAAAGGTAGAGTGACAGAGCATGAGGTGGGATTTGCTTGCAACTGTTTGCTGAATACAGCTGACAATTGCTCAATGTCTGCCATATTCAGCCGTATTGAGAAAATGCCAGCTGTGTTGAGCAAAGCAACTTTTTTTGTGGGAAATTTGCTGGTTTTGAAGGAAATTCGGGAATATTTTTACGGAAATTCTAGTTATTTTAAGAGTTTTGAGGGGAAAAGGAAAATTGAGGAAAAAAGGGAAATCCAAGATGGCGGCTGTGACGCAATCCATTATGGCAGTTGTCCGAGCGTCTGAAGCCCCCAGCATATGTCCGAGAACCTACATTTTCTAGCTACTCTCGCCATCTTAAAATAATCTGCAGGAAAAGTGAATACATATGAGGGGAAATATTGGTTGCGTTCGATAAATACAAGCAGACGCAAGATGTTAGTGAGAGGCATTTGGCTTTAGGGATGGGTCATATTTCCTATCACGGCGACTTTGTCAGTGCTACAGGGTTGTCACGGCAACAATCGTGACAGAAGTCACAGTGACAGTGACCGAGTTGACCGGTTCCTGCGAGTCGGCGACCAGTGCCAGAGATTATTACGTCACTTGTCGCTGTACTGTCATAGCCGGTCTCTACAGGATATAATGTTCGCTAATGTTATGCATAGTGACTTGCATGCGATGGCATTAGCATTCGAAGGAGTAATAGTTAAAGTCTTGGTGCAGAGTACCGTTAGACTACTGCAATGATTGTTTTGGGCATGTGTTTACGCAGTGCACATGGCGAGCTTTTGTACTTGAGAGAGAGAGAGATGACACACACGTGATAAGGGAGGGAATGTTTACAAGCGCCCACACTTATCTCGCCGTATCACTGCATCGCGAGGTAAACACGCTGACGTTGTTACAATGCCCGAGTACGCAGCAAGGCACAGTAGGACGGGGCGACGTGAGAAGACTAGAGCCAGAGGACGAGAAGGACAAACACTTGCTGCATTTGCCGAAATGAGCACAAAAGTTTACATCGAAGGATACTTTCTGACGTATTAACAATGAAATACGACAGGGACTACAAACCAGGCACTTGTCTTTAAAGTTTATTAAAGACAATTATATTTTTCAGGTTTCCAATGGACTGGATCCACTGCCTAAAATAAGCCAAGAAACAAAACAAAGATAAATATATAAAAAAATTTAGTAAATGGACAGCTAAAAGCTAGGGGCTAAAGAAAAACCTGTCAATAAAAGATAACTAAGCAGTATTCTTAAAACCAATTCCCTGTCATTTCCAATTATCTTGTTACCAACCCTGACCAACACACATGGCAAAAATTAGAAATGTTCTTATGTTATTTCCTCAAAAATTACGTATTTATTTTATGAGCATCGCCAATACTTGCCAGTAAAAATAAAATTAATAATACTTAAAAAACAAAGCATATAAAGTTAGCACATGTATAAGAAAAAGGTGACAAAGATGTGGAATGCCAGCTTTCTCAGAGCCAAAAACGAAGTTACAATACGAATACAATATTATACAATGCAGCAATTCAACCAAGTGTTAAAATTATTTGCGTAATATTTTACTTGCAAGATCCTAAGTCAGCACCTAAAATCACGTCTTACACTACGGCGATGCGTGCTGTGCCAAGAAGAAAATTCGGGCACAAAAATTTCTGCGACTACGCATAATGCGACAAAATTTCCCCAATCATGAAAATCACCCTACACAGGTGGAACAAATCAAAATAATGCATAGTATAATTCATGAGATGGCATTTAGCAGAAGTTCTTGAATGCATTATTCAGAATTATCAACGAAATTCCACGACCTCTCGTAAATCTCCTAGACTTTTCTAGAAACCTAAAATTCCCTTTCCTAGGTTTTCTCAGACTGGCCAGCGAAATGTAACTGAAAAAAATGAAAAAAAAAAAAATGGACAACAGCCACAATGAAAACAAATCACGGAAATAATATTTACTGGCCAGAGTGGAAGGAAACTGATCGAAAGTAANACAAAAAAAAAAAAAAAAAAAAAAAAAAAAAAAACGACAAACTGCAACACTAAAACAAAAATGAATAAAGGACACAACAAAACAATAACAAGGAAAACTCAAGTACAGACAGTAAAACAAGACGTTTCGGGGCCTGGAAGCTGTGTGGGCAGGAAGTCAAGTCACTGGTGTGTAGATACTGTTAGGTGGAAATACAGATCTAATTTGAAATACAGCCACTGTTAATAATATTTTATTTTTAATTATTCGCCCACCAGATTCCATTTAACTCTAGACTTAGTTGACTGATGGCATTCTGATGAAAGCCCATTCTTTGTAAGTTACCCAGGCATGTCCGGATGGTCTTGGTTTCTCTGTTTTTTTTTCCCATTTGTATTATTTTCCTGTACGTAAGTGGGCAGTGGACGGTTTGTTTTCCTATGTACACACCATCACACTGACAAGAAGTTGATACAATTAATTCCTCTGCGAGTGTTGTTGATACCCGACAGGTTTCACTTCTGTAATACTATTTTTACCTTCCAAGTATGTGACACGTGTCGTCTTTTCGTTTTTGTCCCGTTGTGTCTTCTGATAATTTCTTTGCTCGTGTGATTTTTACAGTTTGTCGTTCCTGTGTGCTTGACAGTNTTGTCCCGTTGTGTCTTCTGATAATTTCTTTGCTCGTGTGATTTTTACAGTTTGTCGTTCCTGTGTGCTTGACAGTTGTCAATATTTTTTTCTTGTCCAAGTTGTTGCCTTTCGCTCGTTAGTTCACGTTTTACAGACTGTTTGGTTTTATTTAGCTCCTCGTTTACTGTCGTTCATTTTCTGGTTTTTCCTTAGCTTTGTTCCTCGGATGATTATCTACNTTGTCCCGTTGTGTCTTCTGATAATTTCTTTGCTCGTGTGATTTTTACAGTTTGTCGTTCCTGTGTGCTTGACAGTGGTCAATATTTTTTTCTTGTCCAAGTTGTTGCCTTTCGCTCGTTAGTTCATGTTTTACAGACTGTTTGGTTTTTATTTAGCTCCTCGTTTACTGTCGTTCATTTTCTGGTTTTTCCTTAGCTTTGTTCCTCGGATGATTATCTACNTTTTTATTTAGCTCCTCGTTTACTGTCGTTCATTTTCTGGTTTTTCCTTAGCTTTGTTCCTCGGATGATTATCTACAATGGAGTACACATTACCTTCCTTGCGATTTTCAATAACCGTTGTTATGACATTGTGTTTACCGACACAGACAATACAATGTTCCTTTCAAATTCTCCTTGATTTCGATGTGCGAAGCTATGTGCATCTCGTAGATAAATAATGTACATGCTATGNTGTTCCTTTCAAATTCTCCTTGATTTCGATGTGCGAAGCTATGTGCATCTCGTAGATAAATAATGTACATGCTATGGTACCTACTAAACACACCACTTAACTCTACCCCGTTGCCGAAACACTGCATAACAAAATTTTACGTCACAGTACCGTCAAAAAAAAACTGTGAGCGCAAATACTAATCTCACCCACTGCAGCAAGTCTCCGAGAGACGTTGTTGGTTGACGCTGTNGATACCTACTAAACACACCACTTAACTCTACCCCGTTGCCAAAACACTGCATAACAAAATTTTACGTCACAGTACCGTCAAAAAAAACTGTGAGCGCAAATACTAATCTCACCCACTGCAGCAAGTCTCCGAGAGACGTTGTTGGTTGACGCTGTACCTACTGTGCACGGTCCTGGTTTCGACTTCCGGGTAAGTTACGATTTACCTAGTATACGGGATGATTCACGAGGAGTTGCCGCCACTCGCAGGGCTTATTCGTCACATCATCCGAAGCAAAATATGTCATATGCATGTGGGTCCTATTCCCAATATTTACAGAGTAATTCGACAAGTTGCAAATGCCTTTATTGCGTATGGGGATGGATGAAGGATATTGTTTACCAAAGGACTGCACAAACACGTGAGGAACTACTTGCGCGTNCACAGGGCTTATTCGTCACATCATCCGAAGCAAAATATGTCATATACATGTGGGTCCTATTCCCAATATTTACAGAGTAATTCGACAAGTTGCAAATGCCTTTATTGCGTATTGGGATGGATGAAGGATATTGTTTACCAAAGGACTGCACAAACACGTGAGGAACTACTTGCGCGTATCATGCACGTCGCTACAGAAGTCAAAGACAGTCGTGTGCAGCTACGTAGAGCAACACGTGCGGTTCATAAGCGTGCGGCCAAGTGTGTGGAAGCAGGCGGAAACATGTTTGAACATCTTTTGTAAGCTTGTTAGACGCAATTGTGATGCTCAACTGTAAACAATGCGCTCTGATAACTCATCACTGTATTTACTTATGAAACGGTTATTATTTTAGTAGTAATTTGTGAAATGTTTCGAACTACTCTGTAATTATTGGGAATAGGACCCACGTGTATATTACATATTTTGCTCCAAATCATGTAAGGAATAAGCCCTGTGAGTGGCGGTAACTCCTTGTGGATCATTCTGTATACACCATCATCCGAATAACTTATCACAGTAAAGCAAGGGTGGTCGTGAACAAGCAACGACCAACCAAATTCATACCTTGCGTATCTCCTCTAAAACAACTTGAGACTAAACATACGGCGGTGTCGCGAGTGTTACGTGTTGCTGCTCTTCGTCACAAGAGCGTAGGAATGTCAGGCGAGCATCATCTGAGAAACTGCGTCCACCTAACACTTTTAATTCAACGTTAAGACATGGAACTACTTTCCGTCCATCCTTATGGTCTATTCTCGGTTTCTTCACACTTTTTTTAACAAACCTTAGAAAAAACACTCCATGTATGACGCGTTTTGTTGTTTAACAAATATGCCATGCATCACAAGCGTTTTATACTTGTGTTAACATAGAAGTACTTCAGATTTGGTTAAATTGAACTTTTACTTATATTCTCTGTTTTATTTAATGTGAATAAAACCAGGGAGTAAATAGGTATGTTGGTGAGGCCTAGTAATAAATAGTTCTTATGCAAAATATAATTATACTAAGTGCGCAAGAATGCGGTGCGTTGCCCCTCTGGTGTAGTTTTCTAGACTCGGTTAAGCTTTGTTTGCATGAAGCGGAGGAACACCCTGGAAGAACTTAAGCAGGGCTTCTGGAAAGTTGGAAGTAGCCGTGAATGGACAATAGCAACTTAGCTGGGCGCGTGCCAGTCACGGGCAGTACCACTCCGAAAGTGCGTAGGTAAGCCGGTCGTTCTCGGATCGCAGCAGTGTTGCCAAAACCCTAAATACAATGGAAATGTATTCATGTTAAAAAATATATAAACTTAGGAACGACCAAAATACCTTTGCTCAGTTTGTAACTACGAAATGGTTAGAAATATAATTTCAATTTTAATATTTATCAAATTACGCAACGACAACTCTGTAACTTCACTCGATAGTTTCACTGCTGCTGCCCTGGTCCACTTGATGCTTTGTGATTTGCCTGGTGTTATGTTTACCGAGACAGCATCGTTGATTTTCGATTTGCTTTGTTATAAGGACGTTTAACTCTTTCATTCCCGCATTAAATTATAATTTATGGTGTTGCAAAATAGAAATGTTTTGCCGCGTGCTGTACTTAAGTTTGTAAAAAAACTTGTTTCGTTATCACAAACAATAACGTGCAGTCTTTGTGTTGGTGGTCAGCGATATGAACCCGTGATAACGTAGCACAATTTAGGTATCAGTTACCTACAGGCAGGAGAATTGGGCGCTGATCCTCGCAGAGTACAGCACCGGTCAAATACAAGCTCCCTGTGCAACACGATTGCCTACTATGGCCATACAAGAGTTGAAATACGAATGTGTTCGAATAAACGACGATCGCCAGTCTTCAATGCCTAGTTTTAGAAAGAAACTGGAAGTCAACCCCGAAATAATTTATACCAATTTCCAACTGGACGAACAGTCGAAAAAAAAACTTACAGACAAATGGGGTACCTAAACAACGTTTGCCTTGAAGATGGGTGCCCTAGATTGTCTCATCAAGGCAGCCAATATCTGAATTCATAGCTTTGCACCGTGTTGATGTGCTTTGACGACTGTTACGTTGGCAAAACTGCGACCTGTTTACATTTTAAAGCTCAAAATAAGTTCGATTTTGGTTTATTCTACTCAGGTTGGGGAGCTTAATACTTTTAGTTTGACAACTAAATTTTTTCCCCGCTAGGTAAGCGCTAGTGTGGCATGTGTACCGAATTCTATTTTGTACGTTAAGAAACCAAATAACTGCAGTAATCATAAATCAAATATAAAATAACTAGGTAACTAAGTAAAATTTTTCTCTTTTACTATTCACATAGCTTAAAATTGTAATTAAAAGTGACTTCTTTGGAAGCGTGCGCACCTAGCGGCGGAAATGTTCCCTACGCCAAACTCTCCCGTAAGAAAACTGGGTTTGTTCCTAATCTGAGTAGAAGAAACCTTAGCTCGGAGAAACAGACGGCAGTGTCGCCTTGTGATGGACAAAATCGAATTATTCTCGAAATCGATTTTTATTCGAGTAGTCTCGTCTGAAATCGAATCTATCATTCGGATTCAGAATATTCTGTTTTTTTTCCTCCGTTTCTGTCATTGCGTCTTAATCGAAAGGAATTAATGTTAATGGTCCCGCAAGTTAAGTGCTCGCAAGCACTTTTTGGAGCGAATAAATTAATGGCGTATTTGGCTGAATTTATGACACTTGTGTTTATAAGAGGTTATAATATTTATTTGTATTTGAAAAAGGTAACATTTTAAATTTTCGATCATTCTTCGTCCTAGTGTGNATAAGAGGTTATAATATTTATTTGTATTTGAAAAAGGTAACATTTTAAATTTTCGATCATTCTTCGTCCTAGTGTGCATTCCAGGGCTGTCGTAAACCTTTGGAAATGAAACAGAAGGCTTTTTACGTTATTTTATTTTTAGTCACAATTTGTTCTCGTCGTTTCAATGATAAATAGATTTCCTCAGGTATTTTGATGCGTTAAAAGTTACAAAATTGAAAACAATTGCTTAAGTTTATTTTCAGAAACAGAATTATTGCAATAGCTGCCATTTACTTCCCTGATATTGGAATGGAACATGCACTTCGTGGGGATATGTATGAACATTCGCATAAGTGAAACGAATGAACGTATTCGCATGAGTGAAGCGAATCATTCTTCATTTAACGAAGTGAATGTAGGGGTTGACTTTTGCTTCCCTTAAGTAGAAAAGTCGACCTAAACTGTGTTCCAAGAAAAAATGCATAGAAATTTTTTTAAATATTTGTACAAAGATGGCAAAAGTTAAATGTAAATTGCTGAAGACCTTAAAAAAAATTACGTAAATATTGTATTGTACCTAGTGCCATNATAAGAGGTTATAATATTTATTTGTATTTGAAAAAGGTAACATTTTAAATTTTCGATCATTCTTCGTCCTAGTGTGTATTCCAGGGCTGTCGTAAACCTTTGGAAATGAAACAGAAGGCTTTTTACGTTATTTTATTTTTAGTCACAATTTGTTCTCGTCGTTTCAATGATAAATAGATTTCCTCAGGTATTTTGATGAGTTAAAAGTTACAAAATTGAAAACAATTGCTTAAGTTTATTTTTAGAAACAGAATTATTGCAATAGCTGCCATTTACTTCCCTGATATTGGAATGGAACATGCACTTCGTGGAGATATGTATGAACATTCGCATAAGTGAAACGAATGAACGTATTCGCATGAGTGAAGCGAATCATTCTTCATTTAACGAAGTGAATGTTGGGTGGACTTTTGCTTCCCTTAAGTAGAAAAGTCGACCTAAACTGTGTTCCAAGAAAAAATGCATAGAAATTTTTTTAAATATTTGTACAAAAATGGCAAAAGTTAAATGTAAATTGCTGAAGACCTTAAAAAAAATTACGTAAATATTGTATTGTACCTAGTGCCATCTGTTGTGGAGAAGGAAAACTTCAAACGTAATGATTCATTCGAATACCACAGACAAAATGTAAAATTCGATAATACAGCATGAATGTAATATTGGAATGGTTTTGAATGGATAGTGGCGATGACTGTGGCCTGTGAGGTGCTGGTGAGTGGCGGGGCTGGGCGAGCGCCTCGCTATTGATCGGCGCGGCGGCGTGTCCCGGGAGCTACGCCCGGCCGCTGCTGCAGCCAGGGTCCCGGCCGGCCGGCCCCCTCTCACACCAGTCGTCTAATATGCGCGCCTATGTGTGTTTGTTGCTGCAGCTACAGCCATCTCAGCTAACTTTCTACCAATTAAGGCTCTGCTTCGCCCACTCTACACTTATCATTTCTTTTCGCGTCATTATTTCGGATTCACAGTAATTACTGACAATGTGCGATTATAGAAAATTTACATTTTACCAGTTGTTTAATAACTTTGTACGTAATTTTAATTGAGTGTTGTCTGCTTGTAAAAAACCGAGAACTATTTAGTAAACTAAAAATATGTTCTTGACTTTTTACAACAAGCAGATAACACGCAATTTAAAATTACGTACAAAAATATTAACTTGTAAAATGTGAATTCTCTATGATCGTACATTGTCAGTAATTACTGTCAATCCAAAATTATGACGCGGAAAAGAAAAATTACTGTAGAATGGGTGAAGCCGCGCCTTAACGGTAACATTGTACTACACATTTTTGTTTTTAACGAAGGATTTAAAGCCTCCATCTTAATGTACACTTCACTGACAACTATTTCATTTGTGAGGACCATGATGATGTGAAGGGATTCTTCGATCCATCATTTTAAATTAAATTAGGCAGGTGGAACGAAGTTGCCCTGATGATACAAACATGACAGTACACCCGAGGAAAAATCTTGTATTACACGTGGGCAATGTCATCATTTTTCACACTTATTTACAACACTTTAAACAATCCTTTTACATAGTCCTAGATTACTTCAAACTTCTCACAAGCCCTGCTAAGTTCTATTTCTAGGATATTCCTCTGCCTCATACAAACAAGGCCTAACCAAGTCTAGGGAATTACACCAAACGGACAACGCACCGCATTCGCACGCACTCACTTTAATAATATTATAAATAACAAGTATTTCTTACTAGCCATTGCCAACACACACATTTTCTAACTGTTATTATTCATGTTAATTATAAATGAAACATTATAATTTATACAGAGAATATAAGTGGAAGTTCAATTTAAATTTANTCCTAGATTACTTCAAACTTCTCACAAGCCCTGCTAAGTTCTATTTCTAGGATATTCCTCTGCCTCATACAAACAAAGCCTAACCAAGTCTAGGGAATTACACCAAACGGACAACGCACCGCATTCGCACGCACTCACTTTAATAATATTATAAATAACAAGTATTTCTTACTAGCCATTGCCAACACACACATTTTCTAACTGATATTATTCATGTTAATTATAAATGAAACATTATAATTTATACAGAGAATATAAGTGGAAGTTCAATTTAAATTTAAATAAGGTACTTTTATATTAATACTAGTATAAAACGCTTGTGATGTATGTATATANATACCTGCTATAGCAAAGGCTGATGTATGTGTATATATATATATATATATATATATATATATATAGGAAACAACCAAGTACATCACAGACTCAAAGGTTTTATTTAAAAAGTGTGAAGAAACCGCGAATAGACTATACCATATGAAACCAAGTAACAGTACTTCCGAGATCACAGAATATGTTGATATTCAAATTCGATTATACATAAAAAGGCATTAAAAATTATTTCAGTAATTAGCTACCTACGTAATACTTGTTAGTCTGTCATTAACACAAAAGACCAACAAGAACCTACATAGATTTAATTGCGAACAATCAAGTACATTAGCATGTTACATGTACGTCTTGAAATTTTTTTTGAAAACCGATTCTTTAAATAAAATCTCTTACTATATGGTACGGCCATATGAACAAGTACATCGTATACTGCGAGCTTATAACAGTTCGTTGGCGATTGATAAGCGCTTCTGAAACCAAGCTTACAAGAATTCCCATCCCATATTCGCATACAAGTTAACGCTAATATTGACGGTAGCGCAGCGAACAAAGTAGTCATTATATTTACGGCTTGCTGGGGACGAACTGGCATGACAGTGTCACTGGAACTTGTCATTAATAATAATTTTTAGTGGAGCTGAAGGGAACGCGATACTCGGAAAGAAGCAACTGCACAGCGATTTCAGTGTCCATTCCTTAACCGGGAGTCAACTAGAAGTCAGTTTTGAGCACTGAAGTATGCAGAACACCGACGACTGCGTCGTATTATGAATGTGAACTTAATTTTGTACGATAATTACCTACCATCCTTTTTTGAGAGCAACGTGTCAACTAAACAGCGATAAAATTAGCATCTATCATAACTGGAATAAATAGTAGTAGTAGGAAAAAGGGGGTTTCCTAGCCACCTGGCAGGGTAAAGGGGACAAACTGGCGACCATCTTGGATGACGTCACGGGACCATTTGTCCCCTCTAAAAAGCCCTAAATTTTCAGCAAAAAACGTATTTTGCACAATGCGGCCGGCACTTGCACAATTTCCACAATGTGACTAAGTGACTCCATTTTGGGGATGAGTGGAGAGGTGACCCTAACATTCACACACAGTCATTCCATGTCAGCACCATACATATTGTCTGAAGAATGTTAGTTCATTTCCCTGTCATGCAACTTCTCTCATTCCTTCCAGTCTCCCTTGCCCGCGGCCATTCCCCCCTGCCTGCTCTATCCCTTGGGGTTCTCTCATATTCCTGCATATCTCGTCTTTTATTATTCTCACGCTCCCTCATTCCTCCCAGTCTCTCTCTCGGCCATTCCATCATTTGGGGGGGGGGTTCCCTCATATTCCTTCCGACCTCCTCTATTTTAACCCTTTCCTCTCTCTTGTCTTCCGAACCCTTAATCTTCGATGTTCCCTCATGGCCGTCGTCTGCTGCCACCTTGGTATTCTCATATTCCTTCTGGTCTCCTTTTACCTGACATCCTGGCGGGGACGAGTCTCACACACTGTCATTCCACCTGCGCGACACAGAGCGGAGCCTGCCTACACACGCTGGCCTAAAGTCACACAGCGCACGCATGTAATACATCTTAAGCAGACTTATAAGCATAGCTGGCTGTAATTGACCAACTATTTAAGATACAGCCACAAAATTCATAACATAGGTATCACCCCGATGGCGAAAAGGGCCGCTGGGTGAAGTATGACTTGAGCCCTCTTATAAGCATAGTTGGCTGTTATTTCCTAACAGTTTAAGATAGTCACCAAATTCATAACATAACCCCCCCTCCCCCTTCCGACGACAAAAAGGACAGCAATTTCCCGTTCATCGAATCTATAGTCAAATTCATAACACAGACATCGCCGCCGACAACGAACAGGATGGTGGTGTAAAGTACGCCCTAAGCCCTCGTATAAGCATGTTTGGCTATCATTTCACACCCAAAGATGCTATAGTCACCAAATTCATAAAATAGGCATCACATTCAACGACAAAAAAGACTGCATGATTAAATACACCTTAGATAATCGTATAAGCATAGTTGGCTGCCATTTCCCACCTGCAGAAGCTATAGTCACCAAATGTATATCACAGGCATCACTTCCTACTGCAATCAAGGCGATAGGGACAAGTAGGCCTTAAGACCTGTTTGAAGCCTAGTTGGTCAGCATTTCCAAAGCTTTGAAGTTCGGGAACATATAACAACCGTCCACAAATGTAAATAAAATAATGGCATATATACAGGCGAGTCGCAAAGTTACTGTTGTAAACGAAATGTAGGATCTGAAATATCACACACATATGCATCGGCCGGCACGCACTCGACAATCATCCACCGCTGCGGTAGCAGACAAGGGAGGCGGTGTACGATTATCGAGTGCGCATGCAGGCCGATGCATAAGTGTGTGCTATTTCAGATCATACACTCCCACTTGCAGCAGTAACTTTGCGACGCGCCTTTATGTATACCTTTTGGAAATGCTGACCAATTATGCTTATAACAGGACTTAAGGCCTACTTGTGCTTATCTCCTTAATTGCAGTCGTAAGTGACGTCTGATATGAATTTGGTGGTCGTAGCTTCGGTGGGTGGGAAATGTCGGGCGACTATTCTTATAAGATACCTTAAAGTTTACTTGTCCCTGCGGTCCTTTTCGTTGTCGGGGGTGATGCCTATGTTATGAATTTGGTGGCTGTATCTTAAACAGTTCGGAAATTACAGTCAACTATGCTTATAGGTGGGCTTAGACTGTACTTGATGTGCACACAGTGCGACTCTAGACTATCGTGCGTGGGCAGGCTTCGCTTCGCGTCGCGCAGGTGGAATGACAGAGCACGAGACTCGTTCCCACCAGGATGTCAGGTGAAAGGAAACCAGATGGAATAAGAGAAAACCCCAAGGGATAGAGCAGGCGAGAGAGAACGGGCGTAGGGGAGAGAGACTGGAAACAATGAGAAGATGAATNAGAAGCTGCATGAGAAGATGAATGAACTCGAACATTCTTCAGACAAGATGGATGGTGCTGACATGGAATGACATAGCATGAAATGTTAGGGTCACTACTCCACTTATCATCTCAAAAATTGGATCACTTAGCCACATTGTCGGGTCATCGGCAGAAATTGTGCAAGTGCCAGCCATATTATGCAAAACACATTTTTTGTGGGAAATTTTGCTGGTTTTAAGAGAAATTCGGAAAATGTTAGGCGTTTGAGGGAAAAAAAGGGAAATTCCAAAGAAAAAAAGGGTGAAGACCACGTGGCATCATCCAAGATGGCCGCCAGCTTGTTCCCTTGCCCCTGCAAGACGTAGGTGACTGGGAAACCCCCTTTTCCTTCTACTAATAGTGTGGACCAAATAAACAATACCCAATTTAAGGAAGTTTTCCAAAGCATGGCACAAAACTGTATTACATTTATAAGTTTAAAACTATATTTCGACAATAACAAAGAAAAAAGAGAGTATATTTGTGTATACAGGTTGGTCCACCTAAAGTGGACACACTCAAAATTTTCGCAACGGTGGCAGATCACGAAATGCTGTTTTCGCTAAAGGATAGTATGTACGGGAGAGAGTTATTTGCCGTATATTAACTATCCGTAACACGTGCATGGGCAGACAAATTGAACCACATATGATTAACTAGCGAACCGGCCCGGCTTCGCCCGGGTACAATTGAGTTTTACAGTGATACACTAATAAATAAATTGGGAAAAGACAATTCATTTATGTGAAAACATAATTATAAAATTATGCTATGTTGGCCTAGGTTTTTAACTGATTACGGCAACCCAAAAGGAAGGAAATATTTTTTACCAGAAAGCCAAGAAGTAGGGTATTGTTTTTGGAGTGTATCTGTGCAACTATCGCGTAGTTACCACATTTCCGCTTTCCAGCGTCGATGTATGAAAATCAAAACGTGTTTCATAAATTTGTAGCTTTAGAAATAAGTGTACCTATGTACTACTTTTTGTGCTTGGCTGATGGATCTTAATCGATCACCAAAGTTAAGCAACGTTCCCAGCGGCACACATTTGGATGGGTGACCGTTTAGTGGCATCACATCTGAGCGCTTCCGGGCTTCGGAGAGCACGTTAAATATTCGGTCCTGGTTGTTATCGATTGATAGCAGTCGTTAAGCCATTTCAGAGGTCCTTGGGCGGCCTGATAAACTCTGACACCAGAGGAAAGTAATATTTCTGTCACGTTCCCAGGCGTTGCCGTATTACGTTTTGTTGTTATTCCACGGGAACCGTACAATTTTCCGGGATAAAAAGTATCATATGTCTTATTCCAGGACCTAAGTACCTACATACCAAATTACATCAAAATCCGTTGCCGTTATGCAGCTGAGTGCATACATACATACACACGCAGATTTTGGCATTTATAATACTAGTAGGAAGTGGGATTAACTGGAAACATACATTTATTTCAACGCCATATGTAAGTACGTGCAAAGAGGACTTCAGTAATACAGCATTTGCAATGGAGAGTATCGCAGAAACGCCAAGAAATATACTGCAAATATGTTTAAGTTAGGTGGGTCTGTAGCATTGGGCAGTGGACCTGTACTCACAGCTGCAAGTACACAACATGCGCCTTGACTCACCCTGACGGGACGGCTTCCTACAGCTGCGTAGCACCAGTCCCGTAATCTAATGTGGTATGTGGTATGTGGTGTGTCAGTGTGTGGCTTAGCGAGAGCAATGAATTTCACGAATGGAGAAAAACTGGACGCTCTACTTATTTACGGCGAGTGTGGCAGAAATGCCAAGCAAGCCGTCCAAATGTTTGGTGAAAGTTATCCTAATCGAACGCCCATATCGCGGTAACCGATACGAAGAATTTGCACAAGTCTCTTGTCGCGAGGTGATTATTATTCTACAACACGAGTGTGACGAAAGACTGCCACGGGCGAGATGCCGCAACACGACGTGTTGGCACACGTCGATGCAACCCCGCACGTGGGTACGCGAGAACTTTCCAGGTGCGTAGGAATAAGTGAAACAAGTACGTTACGGACACTGCGCCACCTGAAATGCCATCCATATCACCTGGCTCTTCATCAGGCATCACATGAAGGTGATTTCCAGAAGCGTGTACGCTTTTGTAGGTTTACTCTGATGTATGTAAGGGATGACAGCAATTTTCTTAAGAACACACTACTTACCGATGAAGCAACCTTCACAAACCTTGGGCGCTTAAATTTACAAAATATATACTACTGGGCGACGGAGAATTCGCGTTGGGTCAGGCACGTGGTGCACCAGCGTCAGTGGAGCGTGAATGTGTGGTGTGGAATCATTGGAGACTACGCCATGGGGCCATACTGCATTCAAGGGACACTGACAGGCTGTGCTTACGTCCATTTCCTCAGAGACATTACCAGCTCTTCTAGAAGACATACTGCTGACATGTCATGATATGTGGTTTCAGCATGACGGTTGTCCCGCACATTTCACTTTGGTGGCGAGGCAAGTGCTTAATGCAACGTTTTTAAACAGGTGGTAAGGATGTGGTCGTGGTGATGTAAGATGGCCTGCTCGCTCCCCCGACCTCACACCTCTAGATTTATTCCTGTGGGGAACACTGAAAGGTGGGTGTACAACACGGTTCCTACGACGCCAGAGACACTTTAGNGGTGGGTGTACAACACGGTTCCTACGACGCCAGAGACACTTTAGGCCGATCGTCGCTCGCTACATGTGCACTTACAGATGTGTATTGCTTTCTATGGTACACACCGAGCACATGCTGTGAAAAGACCTAATGTGGAGCATTTCAACCATAACTGTGCTCTTTTGTACTTTTGTGCCGCTTTTAAGAACTCGCTTATTTTTAACTATAATGTTTTAAACTTGTATTCCCTTTCTAGGAATTTTTTTTTTTTTTTTT
>NQII01001853.1:236845-277923 GCA_002778355.1 Clitarchus hookeri | reverse complement strand
ATTATATAACACGTGCTCGTGACACGTGTTGAGTACTGTTGAGGTTATATAAAATTAATTAAATAACTGAACGTGAGAACTACACATATATATTAGATAATTTAATAAATATTAATAAAATGGAAATACAAACAATTACAGCTTTGCGATCAATAATAAAGTTAATTAAGAAGTACACTTAATTATTGAAAATATAATTGTAAACACGTCACTACTACGATCTGAGCACAAATGAATAAGAGAAAGGTTATTGTGTGAGAGAAAGTGGAGACCGGCTACTCCGTGCTGTGTCACTGGGAGACACCTGGTGGGAATAAATTGTAACCTAGATCGATAAATGATCGATGATAATTGATCAGTTATCGACCTAGGGTAAAATTTATTAAATTACTAATATCGCTATAAAAAAATAAGGGTTGGTGGTAGAAGGGTGAAAATTTAGGAGGGTATGTATTTTTTGATGCCACATCATAAAAAAATAAAAAATAAAAATTTTGTTCAAACAATAAAAAGAAATTGTTTGGGGGTGGCCACCCTTATTACTTAGGGGTGTAAAAAATAGATATAAATCTATTCTCAGACCTACCGAGTATACATAAAAAATTTCATAAAAATCGGTCCAGCCGTTTTGGAGGAGTTCAGTGACTAACACTGTGACGGGAGAATTTTATATATTAGATTGTTGTTATAATTTTGCAAAGTTTATTCTTTGTTTATAACTGTTGTTAAGTTGGGAAAATAATAATTTAGTCACACAAATTTCACATTTTTTTATTTATCAATCACCTGGTTCATTTTTTTAAAATCGCATTATTTATTGCTGTATGTACTATTACTACTATTACTAATAATAATAATTNCACCTGGTTCATTTTTTTAAAATCGCATTATTTATTGCTGTATGTACTATTACTACTATTACTAATAATAATAATTGTTATTATAATTATGTATGTGTAAGGGCGCTGGAGTGGGAATTTAGGCTCTGTCTATTAGCTTCTACTTTTACATTGGCGTCACACCTACACAACTAGAGCCTCGGAGCTTTCTGTTTGTGGCATGCTTGAGGTNCACCTGGTTCATTTTTTTAAAATCGCATTATTTATTGCTGTATGTACTATTACTACTATTACTAATAATAATAATTATTATTATAATTATGTATGTGTAAGGGCGCTGGAGTGGGAATTTAGGCTCTGTCTATTTGCTTCTACTTTTACATTGGCGTCACACCTACACAACTAGAGCCTCGGAGCTTTCTGTTTGTGGCATGCTTGTGGTNAGCTTCTACTTTTACATTGGCGTCACACCTACACAACTAGAGCCTCGGAGCTTTCTGTTTGTGGCATGCTTGTGGTTATCCCCACTAAGTCTCTCCTACGCTACAAATGGTAGCATTTGTGTGGAGGCAGCCCAGCATGCTAGCTATGCATGCGGATGCGATTGCATTTCTCCTTAGGTTGGTTTGTTCTATTTTTGTTGTACAGCTGTATGCACTCATTGGTCAGTACAGTTAATGACTAGGAAACAAATCTCCTGAATTACGTTGGTATCTGAATNGCACTCATTGGTCAGTACAGTTAATGACTAGGAAACAAATCTCCTGAATTACGTTGGTATCTGAATAAAATGTAATATATTAATATGAGACTCGCACTCACATTGCCCGTCTTCCCACCACTGCGGTGATCTCCTTTGTCCAATATCGCATTCCGTGCCCCTTGCCCCATTGAGGTAAGCGCTTCGCTGCTATAAGGAAGCGGTCCCGCCAGGATGAGTCACGGCGCGTGTTGCTTGCTTACAGCTGTGAGTACAGGTCCACGCTACCGGCCCACCTTACTTAATCGTATATGCACATTATTTCTTGGCGTTTCTGCGATGCTTTCAATTCCTAATGCTGTATCACCGTATTCCTCTTTGCACGTACTTTCAGAAGTTGAAATTTAATAAATGCACGTTTCCAGTTCTGAAATCATATGTGGTTCAATTTCTTTGTCCGTGTACGTGTTACGAATAGTGCCTGCGCGGCAAATTACTGGCCCCTGTACGTGCCAAACGATATTTAGCGAAAACAGTATTTCGTGATCTGCAACCGTTGCGGAGATTTTGGATGTGCACACGCTAGGTTACCATGTATAAAAAGTAAAAGCTTACATCAGCAAAAACCCGAAATCAGCGAAAATCCGAAATCCGTTAAAACCCGCATTCCCTAGTTAAAACTACTATCAAAGCTGTATCGTTAAAACAAGTCCTAACCAGTCAATACTTTACTGGAATTAACTAAATTTGTTGGATATTTCTAGTTCCCACTATTTTTTATAGTTAAAACGCGATTTTACTAGTTTAAAATAGTATCAACGTGATATTACTAATTTAAAATTGTATTAACTGTACTTTATTTGTATAATCTTACAGACGTGCGTTACGGGAAAATAAAAACCACAAATGAAATCACAACAGATTTCAGGTTTTTACGGCAACACACATTTATATAAAATTATTTTTATCAGCGTCATAAATAACGAGATAACAAAAATGTATTTCGAATTTAAATAGATGCGTAGACATATTAAAATATATTCTTAATGTAATTCCGTAATTGTTTGCACTGGCCCGCGCAAGAATGAAATTGTAAAATGAAGCCGTCTCTCTAGGGGACTGGCAAGTAACAGAAGTGTGTGCGCACGCTAATGTCCCACTCAGTTGCCATTCACACGACGGCTGCAAGTCGAGGAGTAACGTCTGCTTGAAAGATGGTGAAAGTAACTGGCCATCATTTCGCACAGTATGTCAGCTACTGGATACACCGGTTGAGTACAAAAGAATACCCCAACTTTGAAGGACTATAATATCAAAACCAAACAACCTACAACCTTGATTGACCAATCAAATGAACTGTGAAGTTTGTTTACCATATCTTCATAAACGTTCAATGTGACCACCACGAGCGGCCCGAACGACATCTACGCGATAATCAAACTCGTTCCACACTCTTGTCAGCATGTCCGGTGTTGCAGTTTGGATGGCGTCCGTAATTCTCGTTTTGAGGTCGTCAATGTTAGCCGGCAATGGTGGACGAAACACTTGATCCTTTATGTACCCTCATAGAAAAAAAATCGCACGGGGTAAGATCCGGGCTTCTTGGGGGCCAGTGATGAAGAGCCTGGTCACCTGCTGCTCCTCGACCAATCCAGCGTTGCGGCAACGTCTCGTTCAGGTATTCGCGAACAGCTAGGTGCCAATGGGGTGGCGCACCATCCTGCTGGAAAATGAAGTCTCCCGCCGCCTCTTCTAACTGAGGAAACATGTTTTCTGCAATCTCGTGCAGCGAGTTGTGTTCGTCAGAGCTTCTCCCTCCTGTACCTGAGCCCTAGGAGCTGTACCTGTACCTGTACCAGGAGACACAATTCCGAGCTCTGATATTGAGTGCACCTCAGGTCCAGGACTTCCAGGCATATAATTGTCACTTCAGATATATTCACGTCAGGTATCATAACGTGGAGGTGCACTCAGCCAGGCATTGTTCCAGAACATGTCTATTTGGAGCTTGAACAAGGCTCCTAATTGGGAGCAGTTGAATACTCCCAATAGAAAGAGATCACGCCCTTTCCAATCGCAGTGGGTGGATGTTCTCCACCGGAGGGTGGTTCCACCTCACCTGTCAACAGCATTATATAGAGTTGAATCTGCACAGGACACCTTGATGGGGCCGAAGGCTATCCTCCATCTACGAAACCACTTCGTAAACGAATCTTATCACAACGCGGACCAGACCGTCTAACTGAGGAAACCACCACTTTGTAAGCATGAACAAATAAGGAATTCCAGTAGCATTGGTCTCGTGAAAAAAAGAAAGGGCCGAAAACGGTGTCTTTGGATACAGCGCAAAACAAGTTCACTTTGGGGGAAGCGCGCTCGTGTTCGGTGGTTTCATGTGGAGGCTCCTGACCCCATATCCACACGTTGTGCCGATTCACCTTACCATTTGTATGGAACGTCGCTTCATCGCTAAAAATCATCTGGGACACGAAGGTATCGTCTACCTCGTTTTGGGCACATATGTAAAGGAAACATTAGACCGTCCCCTTCACACTGACGTGTCGAATGCAAGCTGTCTACCCCCTCACCACCTCAAGCGAGAGTTACGAACGCCATTCAAACCGTAACACCGGACATGCTGACAAGAGTGTGGAACGAGTTTGATTATCGCGTAGATGTCATTCGGGCCACTCGTGGTGGTCACATTGAACATTTATGAAGATATGGTAAACAAACTTCATGGTTCCACGGTTCATTTGATTGGTCAATCAAGGTTGTAGGTTGTTTGGTTTTGATATTATAGACCTTCAAAGTTGGGGTATTCTTTTATACTCAAACTGTACAATTAGCTTACGATGTTATAGTCGGAGCAGCGGAGCCACGTTTAACGTAGCGACTGCTATAGTCCTCCCAAGACGAACCGGGCTCGATTTCCGGTGGTGTCACTCCTGGATTTTCGCACGTGGAAATCGTGCCGGACGATGCCGCTGGTGGGTGGGTTTTCTCGCGAATCTCCTGTGTACCCCGCCCTTGCTCCATACCTGCCCCGCTTCCCCCTCGTTGGCTCTCAAGACCTTGTTAAGACTCTCGCCTACCTGGAACTGTTTTCCGAGTCTGAGGTCCAGAGGCGCGGGAGAATAAGGGCGACACTTCGTCGCGCATCAAGTACGTCATCGCACTGCGTCTACCTATGGGACTTTCAGCAGTGACCATCTTATTTTATTGATGGAAAGTCTGTAGGAAGGTTCAGTGCAAAGCCCTTGATGTTTTGTATGGAAGTGATGCATATATTCTGAGATACAGATCTTTGAAAAAGCCGTTTTTGGCCATTTTGGAGTACTCAGAAATGGCGTTTCTGACTTGCGTGACGTCTTGAAAGCACTCAATAGCCCTTGTCCGAGATGTGTGTTCCTTTCGTAGGGCAGCACGTTGGACGCACGGTTAATAGTTTCGCAGAAAAACGTGAATTACCAACATACCGCAACACAGTTCAAGCACTAGGTACTCTCTGTCTCGTGTAACTTGGCAAGATTGGCAGTTCGACGAAAGTAGCGCCAAATGTTTACTTTTAGTTTACATATCCTTTCGCCATCAGCTGGTGCGTCAAGTGGAGTCTGTATATTTTATCAACTTGCTGTCCCATAATCCACTTGCCATTGTACTGTAATGCTAAATAAATTTTAAGATAATCATGCTAATACTGATACTAAACGGTTCGAGTTGGAAATATGTGGCGTGGAATAACGTAACAATTGTATAAAAACTTCCTACGCGCATCCCACTTTCTTAGTTTTACTAATACAGTATAGTAACAACAAAGAGATAGGTTTGCGGGAAAATAACATGGCGTGAAATAGACGTAGACGTAAAGATTACCGGCCAATAGAAATTACTAGTAATCAAAATTATACAGAGCATGCGGAAAAAGAAAACCATTGGTATCTGTTTGTAAATTTGGTATTTCACACAAGAAAGCTATTATTTTTTTCTGGCTGGTAGTGTTTCGGGAGACAGCGGACAGATGGCGCACCATGCCATGGGAGTGTGTTGTGAGCCGAGCGCGTTCCTCAACAGGTAGCAGCACGTTGGCCTGGTTCTTGATCCCGTCTTTTTAAAAGTTCACTTTTCTCCTATTACTGGCTCGAAACGACACGAGTTTGAAATAAACTTCGTCAAAGATAATTCAACAATACCCTGCGATATTTCTGTTGGTTTTTGGAATTAATACCAAGCATGTATGGAAGGCATGGGTGGAAATACAACGTGAAAATAACTCCCAAGATTTGAAGTATTGTTTTATTTGAATACGGATCGTTTTGAGTCAAATTGAATTCATTTTCAACACCTATACATTACTTCTTTAACACGAGGTTTAGTTTGTAACACTAACAACCGCTGTTTTGTGACCACTTAAAATAAAATGTATCATTTAATCTATGAACTTTTGCTCATCCACGTATTTTCTACTTGTCTGATGTGCGTCGGCAGTGCTGTCAGAATAGCCAACATAATATAAGTTTTCATTCGTTCATGCATCAGCTGATACAGGATTTTGTAAATGGCGCGTTGTTTGCTTTATATACATCAAGTTGCCACTCGCTAACTGTCAAGATCTTGCCAATTTATATGAAACAGAGAGTAGGCAGGAGACTTAGGGTGGCTGCCTGGGTAGACCACCTAACGGCGTGGAAAGCTCCAGCAGAAAACGTTTAATTAAAAAACCGTCCAACGGCTGAGTGAGGTCTGCTTACGAATAGCATTTAAGAAACGTTACGCCTCTGCAGTACGTTTTCCAGCTCCTCCATTTCTCTCTAAAGCATGTTTTTGTGTTAGTGAAAATGGCTCGAATGGGTGTTTTCGCGGTCCTTTTTAGGTATGAACATTACGGTACAAAACATTAAAAAAGGAATAGGGACAGGCATCAAACCTTTATTTTTATTATAACGTCATAAAATGGTAAGGTCTGCGCTGAAAGTCTCATAGAGGCGCGTTATCGACGGAAGACTGCACGCCAGTTCAGTGCTTTGCGCGTAGAGGCGACGAGAGAGTCGTCTCGGTCGCACCTACCGCTCCCAGGTTTTTAGGCCTCAGACGTGCTATATTCCTTCAACCAGGCGGCCGCCTTAAAAGCCACCCAAACCTCTCCACTCGCTATACGGAGCAAGGTGAGAGTAAAGTTGTCATTCGTGGGGTGATGGACGAGGAAGAGACAGAGGATGCACGTTAGACGAGAGTGTAGTCTACTGCCCGCCAGCAACTGGCCTCTACGGAGGTGGAGAAAGCCACTGCCAGTGAACACAATCATGGCGTAAGTAATTAGCGAGGGTAGCAGCTGACCTGGTCTCTCCAGCTGCTGGCTCGCTACCTTCGTGTCAGTCGGCGCGCTATATATAGTCCATTCGCGGTTACTTCCAGCATACGGGCTGGCAGCTGCGAAATTTAAATAGGAAATCCCATGTTAAGGAAATTTCGCCTCACTGCGTTTATTGTAAAGATAGGCTTTTCAAACAAAATGTATTCTCCACGAATTATTTAGAAGAAGTTCCCTACAGCGGAAATGTTTCCATAGCATGCATAACCTGTTTGCCAGACATTTTTAAAATTTATTTTTTTACAAAAGAAGTACATACTGCCTATCTATATTGGAAATACACGCTCGTGGGATTATCTCCTAAAAAAATTAGTGGAGAATACATTTTGATTGAAACGCCTATCTTTAAAATTAACGCACTGGGGCATGGGATTTCCTATCTAAATTTCTCACCTGCCAGTTGGTATGCAGTGCCCTTAAGTTCTACTTACAAGCTATTCCTCGGGTAAACAAAGCTTAACTAAGTCTAGAAAATTACACCAAAGGGACAACTCACCGCATTCGTGCACACTCAGTTAAATATCATTTTACACGAGAGCTATTTCTTACTACGTATTACCATCACGCCTATCTTCTCCCCGTTTTATTCAGATTAATTATACACGAAATGTTATGAATTCAGATAGAAAAGTAAAAGTCAAATTCAACCAAAAATAATATACCGTTATGTTAACACAAGTATAAAACGCCTGTGATAAATGACATTTTTAGGAGAACCAAGCACATCTTACACGGGGTGATTTTTCAAAGGTTTGATTTTTAAAATGTGAAGAAACCGCGACTGGACAACAGCAATTGAAATTCCTGTCACTAGCTTCCAACATCTGGCACCTTGGTACAGTCGCTGGACAGACAGCCACTGAAATCAAACATGTCTGTTTTAAANCGTGTCGATTCGTAGAAAACTAGTATCAAACTGCAAAGTTCGTGTCAATATACATGATGAGTATAAAAGAATACCCCAACTTTGAAGGTCTGCAATATCAAAACCAAACAACATACAACCTTGATTGACCAAACAAATGAACAGTGGAACCGTGAAGTTTGTTTACCATACATTCATGAATGTTCAATGTGACCATTGTAAGACTTGCTCCTGGAGAAACATTATAACAATTACTGTGTGCTTGTTAATATTAATGTATTACTACTATAGCGTTAGTTCATTCCCTTGACTCCGCGAATTGGGTCTCCTGTCGGAATCAGTAGGAAAATGATCAGCGCACACGCTGTACATCATATTTATTTACACATCACAACATTGTTTTAAAACAGCTTGACCAAGTCTTGTAGCTTACATTTCCGGAACCATTGTTAGCAGCTATAAACGAAAAAAGTTTGACAAGTTTCTAGTTACATGCACATTAATTGAATACAGCGGTTGACGGCTCGTCTCTGCTTTTTCAGAACTAAAATATGACATAGGAAAGTTTTTTGAACCATTAAGTTAAAATGTATAAATCGCACATATTCCGCCTGTCGTTTTTATCTTGAAAACTTGGCGTCGTGACATTTGTTTGTGTGGCTGCGCGGGTTGATGTGTCACGCGAGAGCGCAGCACCGTCGCTTGTCTCGCCGGCATTCTCTTCTGCCGTATTTGCGCGTGCCGCAGTGAAGCTAGTAATCACTACATTCGCGTTGTGTTTCGTCACGTCTCCGAAGTAATACGACTGCTGCCGGAGAGTTCGCGCGTGTTCAGTCCGCTGGGGAAAACCCTTCAGCTACTCTGGNTACAGTCCGCTGGGGAAAACCCTTCAGCTACTCTGGCCGTTTGTCTGGTGACATTAAAGCACATCGAGGATTGCGTGACGGGAGCCACGAAGCCTGGAAGCACCGCACGCCAGTTCATAGTCTAGCGTGTATACGGCACACNGAGGATTGCGTGACGGGAGCCACGAAGCCTGGAAGCACCGCACGCCAGTTCATAGTCTAGCGTGTATACGGCACACGTGCAGTCCTTGGCGAGTGTCGATATGATACGTGTCCCGTACAAACCAGCGCAGTCGCCTAGGGACCCGCGTGAAGACAGTCGAGGTGAGAACGGCGCCAAGGTTCAACGTCCCGTTTCCAGGCCGCTGTGCGCGACCACCATCAGACAGTCGCCTCGTAACGCCGAGCCAAGCGAGGTCAACCAGCCTGCCCCCTCCGCCCGACGACGGGTAAACAACAACTGTCGCGCTGCCAGGGCCCAGCCTTATCAGCTGGCCGAGGGCACGCGCACAGCCTTCTGCCTTCGAACCCAGCGAGGTGGCGCTGTCGTCAACTATCGCATTCGGGAGGACCTGGGTTCGATTCCCGGCCCGGCCGGTTTGCCGTGGCTTCCCGAAATCACTCCAGGCGAATGCTGGAACGGTTTCTCACGACAGGCGGGTACGTAGAACTGCTGACTGCGTTACCGAAGCTGTCATTTATTCACGGTACCTTCACACTTTTTGAATTAAACCTTCGAAATACCACCCCATGTGGGACGCGTTTGGCTGTTTCATAACTATGTCACTATCACAAACGTTTGTATACTTGTTACAATAATTTTCCATTTTATTTATAATCAATATCAATAAAACAGGCAAAATAGGTGAGTTGGTAGTGTTTAGTAAGAAATACTTATCAAGCAAAATATTATTAAACTGAATGCGCACATACGGTGCATTGTTCCTTTGTTGTAATTTTCTACACTTATTTACGCTTTCTTTGCATGAGGCGGAGGAATATCCTGAAAGTAGAACCTAGGCAAAGCATGAGAAAAGTTGGAAGTAACCGTGAATGGACTATATACCTTCTCGTGGAGGGAAAATAGGGTAGTGTGTTCATTATAGCTGCGCAGCAGCCACTCTGTGTTGGGGCATGCTCATAAGACGAAAATTGTCCATCTCTTTGGCAGCGGTCGATGTGGCTCTGTTCGTCTCGCAGGGCGTGCGTGTGCAGTGGAAGCCAAGGGACTCACTTCAACCTCCAGGGTAACTAACCGAGCCTCGACAAAACAAAACCGCGCTAATCCTGGGGTTTTGGATGAAGCGCATGACAAGACGGGGAAATCATCCAGGCTCCCCCCACCCCACAGCAGCCAACTGGCCAATGACAACAGTCCGGGTTCACTAATGTACTGAACTGGCTGCCACGGTACCACGTACCCAGAGTTTCGCAAATGCGTATATAAATTCTTTAAAACTAACGCAGTCCATCTCTCGTGAGCAGTGCGTTGCCGTCTGGACTCTGCCAGCCACATGTGAAATGTGATAAACAAGATGCGCAGAAAACAGCGTACTTCGCCAATTCCGTACCACTTTTTCTACCCGTGTCAGTCAACGAGTGCACTTGCTTGGTCGACAAACTATTTCAACGCTGCTGAGGACTCTGCACTTAATGTTCAAATTCAATTCATTTCCAGCATTCTTTCCCGGCTCTAAAATAGTCTCATAGTTACATCGTACACGGGTTGTAAACAACGTTGAACATGTTGAGTCAGATTTATGCATATTGTGTGCTCCAGCATCAATGCAACGTATATATGTTCAAACACGCATCCCAAAAAGTTAAATGTAATTCTTTGATGATAGGCACTGTCGAGTGTTTTTATAATAAAATGTGTTAACGTATAACATTGCAATAACGTTAGAGTTATTTTGTTTTACTCATCTAACTTGCGTTGTCTTCTCGTGTGACAAGTGTAAAATTACGAAGGTATGCAATGACCATTCAACATTACTATTTTTATCTGATGTATGCTATTGCTTACATGTCTAAAATTGATTNCGAAGGTATGCAATGACCATTCAACATTACTATTTTTATCTGATGTATGCTATTGCTTACATGTCTAAAATTGATTATCATTCGATAAAAATATGAAACAATGGTTTTTTTTTTAACCAACGATCGTTAATTTTACAGAAAGACTTCTAAAAGCAGTGTTATTCATCCTACAAACACATCTCGCAAGGTTTTCTTCTCGTAGGAAAGTCGCATGGCGCGTAAGATGCTGGATGAAGGCAACCAGGANCAAACACATCTCGCAAGGTTTTCTTCTCGTAGGAAAGTCGCATGGCGCGTAAGATGCTGGATGAAGGCAACCAGGACACACCCGACGTTCATCTCGAGCATGATTAGAAATTCGGAACTAGGATAGGCAATAACACACTTACGTGGCATGAGGCCGTGTTCCAAGCAGTTGCAAGGAAACACTAATATGTTCCCTCACTAATTACACACGGGAGTGGAACAGCCATGAGCTTTATCTCATCAAGAAGTCGAGAATAAGTATGGAGCCCGCACAGCACGTTAACAAACTTCACACGCCTTTATCTTAATTTGAGTAGTTTAATTGTTAATATGAGTAGTTGAATGTTTATACAAGTGCATTAAATATACTGCACAAATAAGTCTCCTAGTTAGGCCTGCATGGCTACATTAATTTAGAGTAACGTTGAATGAATGATCTTAGAACTTGTACTTTAACCCGCCCAGACCCAGGGTGCACAACTGTGTACATTACGCAAGTATAAGTAATATTTGGTCTGTACTGCACACTGCAAAGCGCTATGACCAATCATCTTACCTGTGGGTATAGGATTCGCAAACCGTCCTACTGGTCTAGGGCATAATTGCTTCAAATAATGTAGCCCAACATATAGCCTACAGCTCATTGGCTGTGACAACGAAACAGTGTTGTGCATAAATTTGTTCGTCTGCAACACCTGAAAGGACTAACTCGCGACTCGTCCCCGCCAGTCAGTCAAGTCGCAGCGAACACAAGCCGCGTGCAGTCGACGCGCGAGGCCGGCTGCGACGTAGCAGTCACACTGATGCGACTGCTACGAAGAATCGGAACTACTTCCTAGCTCGCGCTGCGCATTACATCCGGCTCGAGTTGTACGCGTACACAGACTGTTCACGGTAAAGTGATCACTCTGGAAAGCCCTCTCATTTTAATTAAATAATAGTTAGAGACTCAGGAAATTTCGCCAGTTCATTTGAGGTCAAGCTAGGATTCAAACACATGCACATTTGACTTACGTTTTCAATTGGATCGCAGTTTGTAAGACACGCCCTGGTCGAATTTGAGCCAATAGCTAAGCTGCAAGAAAACAAGTACTGCCTGGTCTGGAGTACAACTGGAGCATCAGCCAATCAACAACTAACTGAGGCTCGCGTGCACATAGGACTATGGAGCCCAGCTTGTTGCTACATGATCTCTAANCAGCCAATCAACAACTAACTGAGGCTCGCGTGCACATAGGACTATGGAGCCCAGCTTGTTGCTACATGATCTCTAATAATAGTCAATACATGTATTTAACTTTACCCTTAGACGTCAACTTCCAGTGCGGTGGAATATACACCCTGCGTTTANTAATAGTCAATACATGTATTTAACTTTACCCTTAGACGTCAACTTCCAGTGCGGTGGAATATACACCCTGCGTTTATTACTTACATGGCAATATTTATTTTAAAACGTGTGGTTATATTATTTTAAAAAATCTGAAAGGAAAAAAAACTAGGATCTCGAAAGTGCTCACTTTACCGTGAACAACCTCTACCTTTAGTCACAAAACAAGGGATAGAGGGCGGGGCAGAATTGCACCTGTAGGAATGTTTCATAGTAGATAAAACAGGAAACTAGAAAAAGACAATCCCCAAGTCCCAATTTTAGCCAATCAGAGAGGATCATACATTTACTTAAATGTACACACATTAAAGTTTTGATTCCAAATAACGAGCATTCAAGATTTATTTATGTTGGCCTGCTGCTAAAAACAACTGACTGCAAAAATACTATGAAATAAAAACCAGCTTCTATTTTGATTTCAAATAAAACACTATACAATGCTACTTCAGAAGAATCTTTGTGTCAAATTTTTGGAATCTACAGCTTACTGCTTTTTGTGTCGCACACTTCGTACTGTGATGAATAGCAGTCAAACTGGGCACTTTTGAAAGCCCTGCATAAGATATACTTGTATTCACGGTGTGCACCTCACGCCACGTGGCGGTCAAGCGAAACTGTGAAATTATTATAAAAGTAAATACTTCCCAATTTTCTGATTCTTGCACTGTTATATATTTTTTAAAAATGTAAAAGAAATAATTTCGGTATTCACAAATGTTTACCACCGACTTNAAATGTTTACCACAGACTTTTAATTCAACGTTAAAGATATGGAACTACTTTCCCACCGTCTTTATAGTACATTTCATTTAAGTTGGGTAAATTTTGGCAGTTCTTGAACAGTAGCGCGGCCACTATGTATCCTTCCGCCACAGATGTTCTGTCGTTGAAGAAAACATTTGTAAACATATGTTATGAATCCAGTGCACACTTGCATTTTCCTCGTGTTTCCAGACTTCCTGACGTGCAGGCTCTGAAAGACTGACGCTAACTACATTCCGTTTAGTAATCAATGTACATTATAGAGCTACGTTGGCATTCCAATTTGTGTTATTATTTTAATGGCCAAGTAAATATGCTGGAACTCAGTTTATTTAATTTGGTGGGCGCAAAAGGAATGAGGGAATTTTAGTTTGAAGTCTTTCGTGAAACAGCATTGTTTTGATGGAGCAGTGGAAAATTTTGGTCGTACGGAAATTACATTCAAATTATATAACTTCGGAAGTTTTAACTTCAATGACAGAACTAAACGCGATACACACGTCGCTGTTTATACGGTAGCGCACACACTTTTACCGTAGTTAACCTTACACTAGTTGGATTTACGATACAGGCAAAATAAATAAATATTATTATTTACATTACAAAAGCGGCTTTTTTTTTTGGGCTAAGTGCATTTCAATAATTATAGCAACTGTTTATAAACACAGTATTTACAAAACACGCTAACTTAGTGTATGCAGAAATAATTTGCAACCTCTTGAACTTTTTTTTCAATTAAAATACTTGCACGAACACTTAACTAATATCACGTTTGTCCGTCAGTGATATTAAATCATTTATTTTCACAATCATTCAGTAAAATCAACACTTCGCCAGTTTCCTTAGAGCAACAAACTTACACTTCGAAACGTAAATTATATTTGTGTAGCTTCGTGGCGAACGCCGGTTGGAAAATGGCGGAACGGATCGCTATACGAAATGATAAACACGTGCCGATAATATTACAATACATTTCACTCAAGAAAGCGCACTAAAACGGCGCCTACAGTGCTCAGTGAAAGCAAATACAAAAATAATTAACTACCGATAAAATATTCTGACAACACCAACAAGGTACTCGCGTCAACATGATGGAAAAGAGTACATGCACAATGGCGTTCACAGGGCTGGCAACGTTTCACTGTTCGTTAAGTGTCCGCATGCTCCGTCATAATTGCAAAAAGGCAAAATATTGCACATTGCTTTAAAAACATAATTTAAACCATACATATTGTAAGTTGTATAATTAAAGTTTTAAATTGCAACTTTTAGCCTCGAGTACTACTTTCTTCTGCAGCCATCATCTATATCGCCAACGTAATATACATCCTGAAGCAATTCATCAGCTGGTACAATACTTCGCAAACGAGAGCATTTACTTTTTACACACGATGTATGTTGGCCATACTGTCACTTATATGAAATAGACAAAACCAACGTTTTACATGGTGCATGCCAGTCATGTGTTTATTAAAATGTGTATGCGGGCAAGGGCAGTGACATTTTTCAAAGGGTGCCTTCACAAGTGGTAAATGAACCATGAACAGGCAATAGTCACATTTGATACACGCTCCTAAAGCTAAGAAAGCAGCTGGACTGTACAATGAAGTGNGGGGGCTTCATCCTGACCTGGCGTGTTGCGGAGTACGGCCCGCGCCGTGGGCGGTTTTCCAACTCTTCTGTAACATACGTCCAGTGACTACTGAGGGTCGCGTGTGGCTGCAAAAACTCTGCAATACCTTTTATTATTTTCTTTTCAATTCCTGTCCTGAGCTTTGTTAACATTTCCTAAATCTATGAGAGGTTAATCGGACGGGCGTGAGTGAGTGAAGAGATTTGGACGGCTCTTAACAGTGAGCCGATGAGGGTGAAGTGAGGTGAGTATGGACCAGCGCTGGAATGAAGGGGCGAAGGAAACGGGAGAGCCCCGAGAAAACCAGCGGCATCGTCCGGCACGATTCCCACATGCGAAAATCCGGGAGCGACCCCACCGGGAACCGAACCCGGTTCGCCTACCTGGGAGGCGAGTAGTCTAACCACTACATCACCCCGGCCCCTCGGACGGTAATTGTCCACAGGCAAACTGCGACTCTGGGCGTTCATATGATGTTGAAGCTCGAGTGGGCTGTGTGTAGTTGTTGACTTGGTGCAGTAGAAGACTCGGCCCCTTGTGTGCAGTAACCACTTTGCTCATACTCTTACTCATTATAATTTCGCCACACTGTGTTTGCGTATGCATTTTGTGGAGTAGAGGTACCGAAAGAATCGATTATAGTTAATAATTGAATTTTCGCAGCTGGCTTTCTGTGGTCGGGAATTATCCTGCTCATCTTGTTCCAATACAGCCTGCACTTAAAAATACTAAAAGCATTACTTAACACGACTGTTCTTCCGCAATACTACTCTCCGACCACAAATGTATTGATACGCAAATACTTCAAATAATGTTACACAAACTTTACGTATAGTAAATTACCGTATAAATGGCAAAAAAAAAAAAAATAATAATAATAATAATGAATAAAAAAAAAGTAAGCGAATATGTAGATACGAAAATAATTCATTAACACATCATCCAGTAGCAATGTAGATGGAAAAGTAGAAGGCATTACCGAGCTAGTGAACAGAAGAACTAAAAACACGGATAAGAAAACCGACAGTGTTAGTGAAATGACGAACCTAAGATGGACAGTGTTTCAGATGTGGACTGAAGAAGGGATGTGAGCAATTTCTCCAGCAACAAGATGGGAAGCTGTGCCTTTAGATGGAGAAACCCTCGGAGCCCACTTGTTCGTTGCATCTGTGTTTCTTTAGTAACTTGTTTAAAAATTGAAGTTGCGGTTTTGAAAGGGACTTGTCCTGAAGCACAGCGCCATTCTCTACAGTGGGCACCTTCTAGTGTGTTGTTTCGCACTTTCACGCCCCAGGCCACGCTAACAGAGCGCACTTANCAGTTGTCACTTAAGGCTCGATTTCACACACCATGTGGAATTACTGGCTTGTAACTTAGCTTACCTATCTGTATTTCACTTGTTTAGGGAGACATACTTTGAAACTACAAATATACCTCTAAGGATATAGGTACATTACATTGTAGAGCAAACAAATGCCTGATTTTTTCAAGTAATTTTAATGTAATTAGTGGACAAGCCATTTTAAATTATGAACATATTCTTTCAGTTCCACATAATGCATACTACATTTGAAGACATTGTAAAACTGTAAACGTGCTATATATATATGTATATATATATATATATATATATATATGAAAAATTAAGTTATTTCATTGAAAATAATGTCATGGCGCACTAATGGAAAAGCCAACAAGGCAGATGAGACCAGGCCTTAAAAACCATCAAATTGTTTGAGTGTCGTCTGTTTGCGAATAGCATGCCATATGTTACCTCTATATTTCCGTCTCTAAATCGTGTGTGTTTAACAATAATTTTTAAATAAGAAACTCTTGGTACAGCATAACACACAGTTAGGCGCAGAATGATTGACAGCTGACCTGGACTGACGTCACTGTCCCACCCTGCCGAGTCGACGGCTTGCGAGCACGTGTAGTGTAAGAACCTAGCTAACACCTCCCTCAGTGTGTCCAGCGGTCTCGGAGAGTTACTCTAAGACATGAACACCCTAATGCGGTTCGCAGCCTTCATGGCTCATTTCCGCCCCTACATGGCAAAAAGCCAGTCGATGACAAATCCACAACAAAAAACATTTATACTTCTAGAGGCAATCAGCACTTTTTGTGATATATCCTTCCCCTACAAAGTTGTTCCGGGTAACCCCTGGTAACTGAAACAAAAACACATTCTCTGACGAGTGAAATAAACGCAAATATTTAACAGAAACTTTTAAAATCATTTTAAACCTATAAACGGGGCAAAAACCATATATTAAACGATGTCATTTAAACTACTTTTCAATCCGAATTAAAGACTTTAAATTTTCCCGGCACAATTCTCAACTTTTAAAATGCGCTTCACGTAAAAAAGACGACAGTGCTGCCACCTCTGGAGTGGCGGAGGAAGGTCCCACCTCCCACGTGACCTCTCGGCCAATCAGCGGCCTCCGACCCCGTGAAACAAAATTTACAACTATCAGTTCACTTTTCAAGCCTTCTTTAACACAATCGCGGAATCATTTCAAATAATTATTGAATAAATAACTTGCGAAACTTTTTTAAATCTTTAATTACTCGCCCTCAGCGCCTTTTTCACGACTTAAAATACTTTAAAAGCCAAGTTCCCTGCCCAACTTTCTTTCGCTCGGCAGAGTAACACACACCCACGAGGAAATACGCGTATTTTAACCAAATCATTCCTCAACATACAAAACGGCACACTAGTAAACTTTCAAATCCTTTTTCGAATTAAAACAGCATCTTAAAATCACGCGTTAAATCACTATTTAAATACCAGTGACTTAAAATCACCGATAATGGAAAATTTAAATTTATTTTTCTAAACCTCTCTCGGGACACGCCCTCACTATCAACGGCACTTTATAACAAACCCTGGCATTTAACATCCGTTTATAGTACTTTAAAACCTAAAATACAAAATTCCCGTTTTTCAACAACTAAATCACTAAATATGAAATAACTTATTCAATTACAGCACGTTTCTCGGGACAAGACCCTTACGACCTAAGGCAAATTTTATAACAAACTCTGGCTTTTAAAAGCCGTTTTAATATTATACAAAACCTGCAATATTCAAAATTTCCCATTTTTTATTTATTTAACAACAAAACTACAGTAAAATTACTAACTAGGCCGTGTTGCCTCCCTCCTCTTTTCCTGTGCAGGCAGGAGGAGGGGAGGGGAATATTTTGGGACACCTGGGCTTGCCGGGGAAACTCAGTTGGCCCATTAAATGTTAGCTGCGGAGGGCAACCTCTGTAACTGCAGATTGGGATGGTGCAGGGAGTTGGGAATGGGCTAATCTCCCTGTAGGTTATATGAAACCCCGTTTGGGTGGTAAAGGCCCCTCCTCCCCTTCACGGGGCCCGGCTGGACTACCACCGATCTGAGCTTCGGCAGAGATGAAAGACGGCGGCGGTCCATCAGTGTGTCCAGCGGTGTGAAGAGGTTCTGAGTCAGGGCATCCACGATTGTTACCAGAGGGTTGGCAGTCTGAGACAGTCACCTGGCTGGAGAGAGAGAGAGAGAGAGAGAGAGAGAGAGAGAGAGAGAGTGTGTGTGTGTGTGTGTGTGTGTGCAAGGAACTGTGGCAGACGAGCAAGTGTGCATGCGTGAGTGCTGCGGAGGGCGATGTGTACGAGTGGAGAACCACTTGTGTACGGGGACGCTCGGGGTGCTCCCAGAACATCCCGGACAGGAAATACTGGTCATATATGGACTAACAGAAGGTGGGACTGAATGGACGTTTGATACAGATTTCATTGTAAATACTGGAACTGTCAGATACCAAATATATCATTTTAATAGTAATTCGATAGGTTTTTAAAAGAATTTTAAAAAGACTAACTACTTAATTGTATTAACTTTTGTTAGGTAACGAACGATTATGTCAACATTAGTTGTAAAGAACAAGTAATAGCCCATAATGCCAATACATTAAATTTTGAATATTTATTTTGTGGATGGCTTATAAATAAATTAGGAAATTATTATTAGCTCATTAGGCGAATTTAGCTACGATTTCCAGCCCTTGAAGAACTTGTCTACGCCATGAGAATTTTAAAAACTTTAACAATGCCAAAGGGTGATTAAGCACATCTTTGTCCCTATTATTACAACATCAAATGATAGTCATCGTTGAAAGTTTTATGAGGCGAGACGACGAAAGACTGCATGCACTCCAGTTCAATGCCTTTGAGAACAAAGGCGGTCAGACATTCTGTAAGAATACCTTGGCCTCGGACACGCAAAACACCGCCATCCCGGCGGCGTCCTAATGCCGGCAAGGACGACGGGAGAGCGGCTTACTAAGTAAACCAACCTCTACATATCTCACTGCCCTCGCACCAACGCACTGAATGCATACGAGCAGTTGGACTTACGCCACATACGAAATCCGTATTTGCAATGCAACAAAAAATAAAAGTTATTGCTAACGGCTCTTGAGGACAATGCTCGCGAAAACCCACGAAATACACGCACTGATGTCGTCTGCACGCAGGACAATGTATGCATTTGAAAACAGCCGCTGGCCAGACAATGCAGATGTAATGAGTTGGTATAGGCTATTCACGGTAAAGTGAGCACTTTTTGAAGCACTCTCATTTGGAATAAAAGGCAATAAATATATTTTATTGTAACCTTAGACGTGAACTTTCAAGTCCGTTGAAGTACATACAGAGTGTTTATTACTTGCATGGCGATATTTATTTTAAAAAGTGGAGGAGGGATAGAAAATGGCTAATAGAAAAAAGTAATTAGGACCTCAAAAGTGCTCACTTTACCGTGAACAGCCTATACACGAATTGCTTAGCAGCACATGGAGATGTTAAAACCTAAGCAGAATGTGATTGGGAATCGTTAAAGCAACACATTGAACGGGAAAACTGATCGCCGATCATTAAAATAAATGTTTAAGGTGGCCGCCTGGTTGAGGGAATATAGAACGTCCGAGGCCTAAAAGTCTGGAGCGCTAGTGCGACCGAGACTACTGTCTCATCGCCTCTACGCGTAAAAGCACTGAACTGGCGTGCAGTTTTGCCGTCGATAACGCGCCTCTACGAGACTTTTACCGGAGACCTTACCATTGTATGAAGTAATAATAAAAATAAAGGTTTGATACACGTCCCTATTAATAATAATAAAAATAAAGGTTTGATACACGTCCCTATTAATAATAATAAAAATAAAGGTTTGATACACGTCCCTATTAATAATAATAAAAATAAAGGTTTGATACACGTCCCTATTAATAATAATAAAAATAAAGGTTTGATACACGTCCCTATTAATAATAATAAAAATAAAGGTTTGATACACGTCCCTATTAATAATAATAAAAATAAAGGTTTGATACACGTCCCTATTAATAATAATAAAAATAAAGGTTTGATACACGTCCCTATTAATTTTTTTTATGTTTTGTAGTGGAATGTTTATACCAAAAAACTAACCGTGAAAACACCCATTTGAGCCATTTTTATTATCACAAAAACATGCTTTAGAGAGAAATGGAGGAGCTGGGAAACTATACAGAGGCGTAACGTTTCTTAGATGCTATTCCTAAGCAGACCTCACTCAGACACGCTAGACGGTTATTTAATAAACGTTTTCTGCTGGAGCCCAGCACACCGTTCGGTGGTCTACCCAGGCAGCCAACTTAAACGAAGTGTTACTAAACCAATAGTANCTGCTGGAGCCCAGCACACCGTTCGGTGGTCTACCCAGGCAGCCAACTTAAACGAAGTGTTACTAAACCAATAGTACTCGAAAAAAAAAAAGGGAGGGGCACGGGGGGATTGCCTCCCCGAGAATATCACAATATTGTCGGACTGGGAAATAACGCCCGTGTCTCGCAGGCCCTTGTATGGAACACATATAAAGATTACATTTTGATTTATATTATTAAAATAATGTGCTAGCTAAATAAAAGTTGAAATTTGTCGACTGTAACTATTTAGGCATATAAATCTGTATAGACATTGTAATGAAAGAAGTTTACTTACTGCTAAATTCTAACCTTGGAAGTGNTATTTAGGCATATAAATCTGTATAGACATTGTAATGAAAGAAGTTTACTTACTGCTAAATTCTAACCTTGGAAGTGGAAAAAAAAAAAAAATCCCAGCGGAGAAATGCCAAGACCCTTATTTTATAGGTAATAATTAGCAAGTCTCCAATTTTGATAGTACTCCCCTCCCCCAAAAAGTAGGCAGCACTTCCGATCGCCCGCTCCAAAAAAAACCCTTGTTCAGCGTCCGCCATTGTACAAGAGACTACAGATGGGCGTTATTTAACGTAACTGTTATTATTTGGTAACGTGTTACAAGAGTATCACGTTTCACTGTTAATGCCTGTGTTTATGGAACTTCTTGGATTGCCATCACAGACTAAATATGAGGTAAACCGATGTCGCTAGCTGCGCACAACTTTACTCCGTTTCCCAACAATGAACTGCTTTTTTCTGCCAACAAGACTGGCAAAACTAGCGTGGATTGGATTTGAGGTTAGAACACTGTTTGCTTTGAGATGTTTTTTATATTTCCTCGAACCAATTTGTAATGCAGTTTGAATAAATTTGAATTGGTGAAAGAAATTTATTAATTTAATAGTGCCTGTGTCGGTTAAAAATGGAGATATAATGAACAAACACGTTAATGAGTGTCGACCTTGTGACTGACAACGCCGTTGCATTGGGAGGAAGTGGGTGGGTGAATGTTGGGTACATGCGCAGAAGACGAACAAGCGTCTACCTCATCTGTAGTGTATGATCCCACAAGAGTGGAAGAGGGGAGGAACTGGTCTCTCGCGGCACCCGGCCCGGAGGGATCATTAGCCGTGACCTTGCGAGGGGTTAGTGCCAGATACACGTTGTAGGAGGAGGGGGAACAGTGTTGCCACGTCTCTCACACCGGGCGAGATGTGATCTTGTTTCGACACACGAATATCGTGAAAGGCTACTGCCATGCGTAATAAAAGAAACCGAGAAAGGTTTCCAATGCAATCGATGGTGACTCGTCTATACCGAAGAAAGTTCGCTAACAAACGTCATCGTAAAACTTTCCCGAGAAATGAAGTTCGATAACTATACAAAAAGACTTCGGCACTCAAAACTGCAATTAATTGTTACCAAATCCTTGGCGTAAACGTAACACACGATTATAGTTCACAAGAAGAATTGCTCCCGTGGTTTTGATCGAGACGCACCGAACTTACCGTGCAACTTATATTGGCAGCCATGAATCAAGACACTGCTGCGAGTCCAATTTACCTTCATCATTCATCTATTTAGCAAGTGCTTCGCAATCTAAGTACTATAGTATCGTGCGTAACAATGCCTCGCTTATGTAACAAGAAATACCTTGTANACAAGTGCTTCGCAATCTAAGTACTATAGTATCGTGCGTAACAATGCCTCGCTTATGTAACAAGAAATACCTTGTATTTTCTCTGAGCAGTGCTTTCTGTAGAGCTATGCGATATTCCTATGCATCGCTATTGATATATTCGTTGTATAGACACTACAGCTGTAATGTTGTACACCGAGATCTTGCAGTTTACCTTAAGACCAGACTTCCTGGAATTACTTGGCGCCAGGCTGGACTACTAAAAGCGGTTACATTAATATTACTTGGCCAACTGGATTGCATTGTGACACAATGCAACACACTGCCAGACCAGCGACAAGCCATCGTCAAAAACGCCTCTAATTATACACAGCTCGGTTCCGAATAACAGCGCATTCCCACTGGCTCGGTGGACTCAAGAACTTCGCTAGTCCCTAAAGCTACACTCGCACAACCATCCGTCGTCCTTCAATCCTTCTCTGCGGCTAAATTTCACACTGACAACTTAACATAGCTATCTTTCTTTCGTTGGAGGTATATTTTGGTTGGAAATACATTTTAACGACGAAAAAATTGGGGAAGTAGGTTTATTACGCGATAAGGATTTAAAATCATATTTTTTAACATTTTAAATTCTTTAATTTACCACCAAAGATAAATAAGCTCAGATACACCGCCTTGCATTTTATTTCAAATTGCGTGTTCGCGTCTACTGAATGTCGTCAGAAGGCGGTAAGCCCATCCGTCCGCCCGTTTGAGAAATATATGACGGACAGTAAAATAAAGATGCCCTGCGATTGGTTAAAGATCACGTGACCGCCGGGCGGACGGTTGTGAGTCAAGCTTAGGTATGCCATCATATTGTACTGATCACTTTCCAAAGCCCTGCTTGAGATCTACTNGCGATTGGTTAAAGATCACGTGACCGCCGGGCGGACGGTTGTGAGTCAAGCTTAGGTATGCCATCATATTGTACTGAGCACTTTCCAAAGCCCTGCTTGAGATGCTTGAATAGTGTGTATTCTTCCGCTATATGCAACATTAACACTGCCACGGGCCTGGTCACTTTTTCCGTGCGTCGGTCAAATGAAACTGTGAAATTATTAGAAAAGTAATTAATTTACAAATTTGCTAACTTCGGTGCATTAAGAAATAAATAAAACGCAAGAGAAATCGTTTCACTTCTCGCAAATGTTTTTCCTAGCACTTTTATTTCAACGTTAAGACATGGAACTACTTTTCCCTCCGTCGTTACCATCTTTACAGGACGCATGCCTCTCGGTGCGCCAGTTAAAATAGACACATGTAAGGGCAGTGACATTTTTCAAAGGTTGATTTTAAAAAATGCTCATCCAATCGTGAAAAACCTTTAGTAACAGGTAATTTTCCAACATGAATGATTCTGCAGCCTGCGATATCATGGATACGGCAATATTTACTGCACGTGTTTCTACACCAAAGTTGTGTTTGGTTATTTTACGTTGTGAAGTTTTCTATAAGGAACGGATAAATACGCGGGGTTTTTTTTTATTTTATTTCGACTTTCATTACGCTGGCGAAGTTGAGGCATGGATGCCTTTTCTTACAGGTACACAGGCGTTAGTATAACATTTAAAATTACAGATTAACAAGAGGCGAGACACAAATACAGTAACTCTAATTAAATGCTTAAAATTGGTTGGTGGTTTCTGAAAATGCATCTTGAGCAGAACTAGGTACGTGAATGTTTAAGGAAACGAGAATTAAAACAGCACAATCATACAAAACTACGGCGCAATCTTAACTTCCGAATAGAAGATGTAAACGCCTTAGTGCGTACTACACGTGGTGAGAGATGATTCGGGCGACAGTTGCGAGGGTCCAACGCACAGACAAAGTCCCACGTGGTTATGTCAATGAGAAACAAGATTTAGGTAAAGAAGTTTATTACTTATTTTCCGGACGACATTTTGTCTACGCTTCATTGATACTTAGCATCTGAAACTAAGTATTGACTGTATTCAAATTCCTATCAGTATCATGACCACTGCGAGTGTTACCAGTGATCTTAATTTTAAAAAACACTTGATATACAAGTGTTTTGAATGGTACGATTAGAGGGACCGGATGTGAGTCCTGGACCGCGGGCGACTCGTGAAGTCGGGAAGCATGCCTAATGTCACCATTATTTCTTCTTCTCAAAACGGGACACTAGTCAGTTTTCATTTGTGAGTAGGTAGATTGAGAAAAAAAAAAANATTACATGTTATCAGGATTCATACGTATATTACTTATGTATTTTTAAAAATATTTTTCAGAAGAACAAATTTGCTTTAATATATTAGGCGATGATTTTAAGTAGGAGTATTCTTAACAAAATTGAGCACTGAAGAACTCGATGTGGCGGCAAGATCGGCTCTTCTATGTTTTTCTGATTTAAATGTTGCTCAATGTCACTGACACCTCCATGTGCCAAACTAAATTCAATACGGCATTTATCACATCTGATGGATATTTCGTTTGTAAGTTAACATTAAACGTACATTTGCGTTTAGGCTTCGCGATTCACAAAAACACGTTCAGAAAATCGAGCTCGTAAGTAGGTATAAGTAGACAGACTCATGCGCTTACGCTGGAGAACAATCGAAGAATAATGCGTGCGTCGGAGAGTCGTGCTTACGGGGAAGGAGGGAGGGAACCACGCCGCCCGCCCGCGCCTCGAAAAAATACGAGCGAGAAGACATTTGACAACCGCGGGTAAAACAGCATTCAGACGTTTCTATTTATATGGTAAATTTACAATTTTTAAATTATTTTTATGATTAGTAAATCAATATTTTTGCTTGCTTGATAAAAACGGGACATTTGGGTGTCCCGAAGCTTTCATCGGGGACAACGGGACAGAGTGCTGAATAACGGGACTGTCCCGTTCAAAACGGGACGTATGGTCACGTTAAGCATGCCTCAAGGGTATGGCGACAGATCCTTGTCCGATTAATTTGTTTGCCGAAGCAAGCCCAAGTAGGTTCTACGGCACTGCCAACTATAGAACACAGAGTTAAAGACACATTCTCACTTTGTTATGTTGGCGGTGTCGAGACCTCGCCAGCTGTTTTTTTCTTTTACATTGTGACAGGCCTATGCTTACTGGACAGTATTGCTTCTCTTATCCAGTTATTTCATATAACAAATACATTTGGGCGAATATAAACAGTAGCCGTGAAAGTGAAACACTGCATTACAACCAGTTTTATGCGTATGTTCATGAAAATACACGTGACACGAAGAGAAGTGAATGGCGCTTACACAAAGCAGTCTGTGCAACCACAATCAAAATTAAAATATGCAAATCAATCATGAGTTTAAACGATATCTAAAGGGAGAAACTTCATGATTGTTTATTGTTTATTTATGCTATGTGAGTACAGCATATACTTTCTTTAAATATGTAATATATATATATATTTTTTTTTTTTAAATGCCGACGTTGTAAGAGATGGGAACCGCGACTTCGGGTATCTTCGGTAAGGATTCGTTTTCCTTATCCGCGTTGGGAAGGCGAGAGCCTGCGTGTATTATAGTATGGTCAATGACAGACGCAGGGAGGTAATCCCCCCACCCCCCGGGGTAGAGGCGGTGTTGCCAGAGCGCGTCCTCGCAAGGTCGCCTGCTCCAGTCCCACTGTGCAGCGACCACAGGCAGACTGCCGTGCCAGCCGCTACACCTCTCCACAACGACGAGCGGACGAGACCAGACCCTCGCAACTGGAATAGGGAAAACTAAGCCTCGCCAAGATACCCCAAATCGAGGTTCCCAGGTCTTACAACTTCGGCATTTTGAACAATTATTACACATATAACATTACATAAATATACAATAAACGATCATGTAGTTTCTCTCTTTAGATATTGTGTAACCTCATGACTGATTTGCATACAGTCCCGCGCGAGCGAGTGGAAGTGAAAGACAGAGCAGTTATATGACAGCGGCGGCGGCGAGTCAATGGAATGTATTGAATGACAAGCGAGCTATACTCGGGAACCGCGTATCCGTTACAAAAAGCTAGCAGACACAGTCCTTTTTGTGGCGTGCGCTGCTGACCTTGGTTGTATCGAGTTTCTGTATTTAACTGAAGAATTTTCTAGTGGTTTGCTGCCCTAGTCTCCCTATGCGTGACTCGGGGTGCGTCGAACTTTCCAGGCCAAGGCCAGCAGAGTATAAATAGTACGATTGGCCTCCGGGCTGGGAGTTGAGTTGTTGACTGCATGAGTGGCTGAGTTCCGAGCGATAGACGACGAGTGGCGAGAGAAGTGCCCAGCGGAAGGGAAATCTGCGACTGCGAGTATCAAGCAGTGAAGAGTGCGGCTGGCAGGCTGGACTATTGGACTAGATGCGTGAGTGAAAGACATTACAAATGATGGCAACAGATAGACTGAACGTGTGTTAATGATGAGTATGAGTTAATTGACTATAACTAAACCGACATTAAGGTAATATAGAGAGATACTTTAATGGTGTAAATAATAGCTGTGTGAATAAATTAGAAATCAAATCTAGTTATTTTACTTTTATTAAGACCTCCATCCTGCACGAACTCAGATACGCCCCTCAGGCGTCTTGTATCACTGCATAATTTTTATTTTGATGGTGATAGCACAGACTGCATTGTGTAAGCGCCATTCTGGTCTGTTTATTCGTGTCGCCTTCACTGTTACAGTTTATATTCGCTCAGGTGTATTTGTGATCTGAAATAACTGTGGATAAGGGAATCATCTATAATGTTATCCAGAAAACATAGGCCAATCATAACATTAAAATAAAATACCTGGCGATGTCTCTACAATACCACCTACATAAAGTGAGACTGCGTTCTATAGTTGGCAGTACCGCAGAACCTACTTCTGCTTGCTTCGGCAAACAGATCAATCGGACAAGGATCTCTCGTTCGTTATGTTGCTCCCTGGACGAGGCACAAGGTTGGCCATCACAAAGAGTCATTCGGCGGAGCGCAACGTTGGCGCGAACCAAAATCGTGGCTATATTCTCCCTCAGTTATGTCATCCTCATTCACTGCTGTAATCAAATAATAGAGTTTAGAATATCTTTACTATATATATAGTCCATTCACGGATACTTACAACTTTTCTAAAGCCCTGCTAAAGTTCTCCATCCATGATATTCCCCCGCCGCGTGCCAACATGGCCTAAGACGCTAAGTGTCTATAAAATTACACTAAAGGGACAACGCACTGCATTCGTGCGCACGCAGTATAATAATATTTTGCACGAGAACTATTTCTTACTAGGCGTTACCAACACGCCTATTTTCTCCCTGCATTTACTCATTAATTTATAAATGAAGTATTATAATTTATAGAAAAATATATACGTAAAAAGTCTAATCTGTCAAAAAAAATACTTTTATGGTAACACAAGTATGAAACACTTGTGATACAAGACATATTTAGGATTTTCAAATGTTTGATTCAGAAAGTGTGAAGAAACCGTCCATATACTCCGTCAATATACTATTTCAGAGCAATGCTTACTTTTTGTACGTGAACAGTAGCCGTGAGCGAAAAAGCTTGTTTTCAAAATTTGTTTGTTATGAAAACACCCGAGGATCTCGGCTGAAAATTAAAAAGGTACATAAATTAAACTAAATGTGCGAACTTATCAAACAATACTCGGGTTTTTCTATACATTCTTCAGCGACGACAAAACATGAACAGTGAGCGTGTCGAACGGTTTTGAATATACAGGTTGTAGCTAAATTAGACCGACAAACTTCGACTGCAGTTGATACACGAAAAAAAGGTGAAAACATTTACATGACTTGTGGTTCATACTCCATCACGGTTACTTCACTCTTTTTAAAACAAACCTTTGAAAAATCATGTTTTCAACAATCATATACAACAAACATTTAATACTGTTATTAACATTAAAGTATTAAAGTATTGATTAAAGTAAACTTTTACTTGTATATCGTCTCGATAGTATAATATTTGTTTCGTAATCAGCATGAAATAAAGACGGTGAGAACAGTGCTGCGTTGGTAAATAGTAAAAAATTGCTTATGCGTAAAATACTGTAATAGGCCCTGGTCTCTCCGTGCATTTTTTTTCCACGATGAAAAAAAACTTTATGCGAGGCGTGTAGTTTTTTAAAAATTTACTTTTATCTCCGCATTGTTAAGTTCCTCACCGCTCGCGCAAGTTCCATTTCATCAGACTTTGTACTTTTTACAATAAATAACCGAGTCCGAATGCGTGATACATTAGTAAAACGTAATTTCAATGTTAAAATACTAATTAAGTTTTTATTCCGATGTGATAGCGGGGCGGTCACTTCGAAGTTGGCAATATTTACGACATATTGCTTGATCTCGTGTTTATTATTTTTTTTATTCTTGCGAAAAAATACTTACGGTCATCAAATAAAGTTTGTGCACGTACTTTCAACCTGCCTAGTTAAGTGACAAAAGTTGTGATAAACGCGTTTTATACTTCAGGTGTAAATATATTTCAACGTGCGTCGTTTTTGTTGGCCGATACAGCGAAGTTATGAAATGGCCGTTCCTGAATCCTTGCGTTGGTTGTGTGTGAAGACGAGTTTTGGACGTACAAAGTTTGCTTCTAATCGTGAACGGCATTTATACCTAGTAACTATTTAAAGGCTAGTCTGTTTATATAGGTGCTTGAAACATTTACGTAACGTGCATACGTTTCAGTACGATGAATATTTGCCAAAACCTATATACATTTCTCAAAAGTGCTTAATCCCAATCCGAACGAAGAAAATAATAAAAACAACGTAGGCTGGAAANAACCTATATACATTTCTCAAAAGTGCTTAATCCCAATCCGAACGAAGAAAATAATAAAAACAACGTAGGCTGGAAAGAAGAGGGAAATAAGCGAGTATTAGTGTGCACGATTGCCGCGAGATCGATGACAATGTTAGACAGCATCTTGTATGTCACCGCTCCTCATCTACCCAGTTACAGGAAAGGCAACAATTGCGTGATGCTATATTTAGCGTATTAACACCAAGTGAACCATTATCAATGCAAACACCGTTGAAAATCAAACCGACTTAAATTCTGTCAAAAATTGTGAACATGTATTATGCTATGCTCTTTGAAATATATCAGTGTTGTTAGGAAAGCTGAAGAATGTAAATAAAACATTTGACAATTGAAATATTAGACGTCACATGGTATTGTTTGCATGGTGCGGAAAGATACGTTATCGGTGCCTGGAAGTAGAAATTAAGGGGGCTTAAAAAAATTTGAAGTAACCGTGAATGTTCTATAAAGTGAATGCTAAAGGCTGTACACATATTTGAAGTTGGGTTGTATGGGGGAAGGGGGAGGGGGGTAGATTGAGGTCTTGAGAGCCGATGAAGGTGAAGCAAGGCGAGTATGGAGCAACGCCGAATGAAATGGGAGGAGGAGAGCTCCGAGAAAACCCACCGACCAGCGGCATGAGAAAATTCGGGAGCGACCCCGCCGGGAATCGAACCCGGTTCACCAAAGTGGGAGGCGAGTAGTCTAACCACTACAACACCGCGGCCCCTTTTGAAGTTGAACATTAAACACTAGTTTATTATAGGTATAGGAGAAAATGCTTAAGATGGAACATTTAGAGTGTAGATAGTGTGCATAGAAACAAAGAGATGTAAACACAATACATTGCGTCGCTGTCGTCAAATCATCTCGTGGAGGTAATCACGGCTACTGCCCTTATTCCGACTTCTTCCCCATGACGCTGTAGCACACTAGGCATTCGAATGATTACTTATTAAACCGCATGCTACAACCAACTTTACTCATGATCCCAGAAAACCACTGTTCTGCCTGCGGTATTTGTAAGGAACTAGTTCTCCAGGTTCAACTTGAAGACTACAGGTTGCGTGTGTGTTTGTCCGTGCCTAGCCCCGCACATGACGTGTGCGATGAAGCACTTGGTTGGGCTGCTGCCCTTCGCCTGCACACATCGCNGCTGTCGTCAAATCATCTCGTGGAGGTAATCACGGCTACTGCCCTTATTCCGACTTCTTCCCCATGACGCTGTAGCGCACTAGGCATTCGAATGATTACTTATTAAACCGCATGCTACAACCAACTTTACTCATGATCCCAGAAAACCAGTGNGCACTAGGCATTCGAATGATTACTTATTAAACCGCATGCTACAACCAACTTTACTCATGATCCCAGAAAACCAGTGTTCTGCCTGCGGTATTTGTAAGGAACTAGTTCTCCAGGTTCAACTTGAACCGTGCCTAGCCCCGCACATGACGTGTGCGATGAAGCACTTGGTTGGGCTGCTGCCCTTCGCCTGCACACATCGCCATGGTCTGCGGCGAGATATGTCCACGTCTCTCCAGGAAGCCACATCCACGGCCTACACGATGGACTGCCCGCCCGTCCAGCCCACCACGTGCAGGCACGCCATCGTCTATTCCCAGTTTCTTCACTATTTGCGAATCAAGCCTTTGCAAAATTCTGCCCATGTCTGACATGTTAATGTCCTATGCATTACATACGTTTTATACTTCTGATTACATAAAAGTACATTATTTTTTGTGAAATTGAACTTTTACTTTCATATTATTATCTATAAATCATTTTATTTAATTTATAACTAATATAAATAAAACAGAGAAAATATATGTGTCGGCAATGCCTAGTAAGAAATAGTTCTTATGCAAAATAATATTAAACTGAATGCGGTGCGCTGCCCCGCTGATGTAATTTTCTAGACTCAGTTAAGCTTTGTTTGCATGAGGCGGAGGAATATCCTGGAAGTAAAACAATAGCAGGGCTTCAAAAAAGTGTGAAGNGGTTAAGCTTTGTTTGCATGAGGCGGAGGAATATCCTGGAAGTAAAACAATAGCAGGGCTTCAAAAAAGTGTGAAGTAATCGATGAAAATACCGGCACACGAATCCGGCCTGGAGGGCCATAAATATTGATAGAGACTATAAAAACTGCGACAGATATGCAGAAAACTTTAAACAATGCGATAAATAGCCCAAACGCAGCAAGCACGCCTGGTAGCGCCACTAAACGCCGTGACTGGCCACGAACAACTGAATGACTAAGGCTGCCAACTCTTGCCGGCAGCTAAGGGTAAGATCCAGGGTAGCCAACTGCTGACTTGGCGGCGCCACTGTCGTCCGCAGCGCGGGAAGTTTCAATTCTGGCAGATTCCCACGATTATACCCGCACAAAAAATGTACGCTTTACACATCTCAACGTGATCACTATTCATTCGTCGGTCATGTGAAACTCTGGAATTATTACAAAAGTAATAATGTGCTCTTTGTGTCTTCTGTTTTTACAGGTGGTGGGGTTTGCGAAGACAAAGCATAAACAGTGCGGAAGAACCAGCGTGAAAGAACTAACAGGGTATTCAATCTCTCAGATTGGTGGTAATTTCTAAGCGGACCTTAAACACGTGTCTCGTGTTTACGTTTGATTTATACGCTTAAGTGTACTGTTACGAGCCGACTGACGCACGAGCTGTATGCGCGGCCCGACTCAGGAGAGGAGGGGATCACCCAACTCGACACTCCCCTCTCCAAAGGCAGACCAGCTCATCGGAGGAATGATAGGCAGCGGCGACCTGGCTGGCGACCCAGCCTCCCTCCTCCCCCTGTTGGAGAAGCCGACGAGTTTAGAGGATTCGCAAGAATATTCTGGGGACTAGGACCCCTCGATGCAACGTGGCATTTAGAGAAATTTCTGGGCGATGGCCTAAGAGACTATGAATATTGCAGCGGCCCCAGGATGTGGAGACTTGGTAGAAGCCTTCTGACTGAGTACAGTAATCGGACGAAGTCTAGTAAGGTGAGGGACATCGGTGAAGAGGACTGACGAAGACGGGAGACTGCGAGACGACGGTTGGCGAGGTGTTTGTGGTGTGAACGGACGAGAGGGCGTGAAACCTACTGTGCACGAGGGCGCTCTGAGAACTCTAGAAAATTGCGGACCGATGGGATATGGTCTGAACTGAGGCGGGGCTGAATGAACATGTGATACGGACTTCATAAATTATATGTCCATATTTGACAGTTCCAATATTTACAATAACGTAATTCAATGTGCTTTGATACACTGTTTATTGGGACCGATTCTAGTTATTTAATTACATTAGTTTCTTTGAGGGAATTGTATTGATTTTATTCATTAATTGCAAATAACAAGTGATAGAAATTGTTTGTGAGACATTGAGTTAATAATTTTTGGTTGTAGTTATTTTTAATAAATTAGGCATCTATAATTAACTCTTTTATTTAATTAATACCACCCCTTAATGAACCTGATTTAGCCCACTGACTTTTGAGAAAATTGTAACAGTATGAATCGGCATATTACTAACATTTGCATTCCTAAAAATTCCTGTTACATTGTACTAACACATGAGTAAAGTGACGTGGTCCACGATGATGTTCATTTACATACAGAGGAAGGATACAAACTATACATACAAATAGATCCTAAGCATGACTTTTCAAAAGTGCTCACTTTGCCGTGAACAATTTATAGTTAGTATTGTTGTGTGCCGCTGGTTTGCATCCCGCGAGCGAAGAGTGCGTGCTTCCGCGATAAGCCTTTTGCGTCTCGCACGCACGTTCCTGGCCTTCAGCAGATTGAAGTTCTGCATTTATCTGAAGGAATGTTCTGGATTAATCGCCTAGTATCCCTCAGCATGACTCAGGGTGCAGGGATAAGGGAGTTTGCGAGAGTCGGGAGTTTGGGCGATTGTGCAAAGTTAAGCGATAGACGTGAGAGAAGAGCAACGAGTATCGACGGAAGTGACTAGCAGGAGTAAAATCTGCGACTGCGAGCATCGGTGCAGTGAAANAGAGAAGAGCAACGAGTATCGACGGAAGTGACTAGCAGGAGTAAAATCTGCGACTGCGAGCATCGGTGCAGTGAAAGTGCGACTGACAGGCAACAGACAGACTGAACATGTGTTAATGATGAGTGTTAATTAATTGACTATAACCAAACNAAAGTGCGACTGACAGGCAACAGACAGACTGAACATGTGTTAATGATGAGTGTTAATTAATTGACTATAACCAAACGGACACATTGAGGACATTAATTAGAGTTGAAATATACAGTAAATACTGCGCTCACTGAGAATAAAATGAGTAATGTTGGAGATGGATTAATGCTGTCAATAATAACTGTGTGAATAAATTAAAATCAAATTTAGTTCTTTCGTTTTAATTAAAACTTCAATCCCTCACGAACTTGGATACGCCCCTCTGGCGTTTTGTAGCAATATTATAATTGCAAACGACCTGATGTCGCTAAGTATATCATTCAAAATGGTGCAAACATCACAGTCACCAATAATACGCCTATGTTTATAATAAAGGGAAAACTGTTGGGAAGTAATGCGCGGTTTCATGCTAATAAACGCGCACACACGCAGCAGATACTAGCCGAGGCAGCGGCTGCGCGATGCAGCTGTGTGGAGACGGGGAGATAGCAGGCTGGATGGTCGCTGAAGGTATGACGGGCGGGCGGCAATTGGCCCGTACGCTTGGCAACGCCGCGCGCCGCCACATGCGGCGACGTTGCCAACTCCGCGGCGGCGGCCGAGGAAAGTCCCGCCCAGCTGTTGCGAGTCGCCCGCCTCGCCTCTTGCCCAGCCAGCACGCGCACTCACCTGCGCCCCTCTGCGTGTTTCACCCAATGTTTGTTGGTTTTACCCCAGCACAACCGTCACGCACGCCGTTCACGGTGAAGTGAGCACTTTTGAGGCCCTAGTTACTTTTTTTCCTTTCAGCCATTAGTTATCCTTTAACCACCTATTGCCCTCTAAGTAATAAACACAGTGTGTATATCCAACCGCACTCGGAAGTTAACGTCTAATGCTAAAATAAAATATATGTATTGATTATTATACCAAATGAGAGGGCTTTCCAAAGTGATCACTTTACCGTGAACTGCCTGTAACACAAGGCATTCCTGAGTCTCACAATTTGGCAGCACACACTACAGCGACCAACTGACNTACCGTGAACTGCCTGTAACACAAGGCATTCCTGAGTCTCACAATTTGGCAGCACACACTACAGCGACCAACTGACTGTCACCTCTAACTTTCCTGAAGCTCTAACAGAATACCCCTCCGCCTACGGCAAACGAAGCCTAACCCAGTCTAGAAAATTACACCAAAGGGACAATTCATCACATTCGTGCGCACTCAGTGTNTACCGTGAACTGCCTGTAACACAAGGCATTCCTGAGTCTCACAATTTGGCAGCACACACTACAGCGACCAACTGACGGTCACCTCTAACTTTCCTGAAGCTCTAACAGAATTACCCTCCGCCTCCGGCAAACGAAGCCTAACCCAGTCTAGAAAATTACACCAAAGGGACAATTCATCACATTCGTGCGCACTCAGTGTTNCGGCAAACGAAGCCTAACCCAGTCTAGAAAATTACACCAAAGGGACAATTCATCACATTCGTGCGCACTCAGTGTTATCATATTTTGCATAACAACTATTTATTACTAAGCATTAAAAACACACACATCTACCCCTGTGTTTATTCATATTAATTATACATGAAAGATTATAATTTAACAATAAATACAACTGAAGGTCTACTTTAAAGAAAAATGAAGTATAAAACGGTGATGGTACACGACATCTGCGAAACAACTAAGCGCGTAATACAGGTGTGATTTTCAAAGGTGTTATTAAAATAACGCGAAGGAACCGCGAATAGACTATAGTCGCTTCACTATACGATTGCCGCAGAAAATAATCTCAAAGGAATGGTGTGATTTTTAAGGTAAACTATTCTACTTAAAAAATTATTACACTCACATTTTAATGCTTTGTAATATCAAAATACCTACTGTGCGCGTTCAAGAGTACTACAAGCGGTTAATTAATCACTTTGAAATCAACCTTGGAATAAAGTCACTGCACATACACATGGCCGCCTGCTAGAAGTGCCATCTGCAGAGCGTAGCCCATGACGTATGGCTCGCGACGTGGGCTGGTGAAGCGGGTGTATAATGCGACTGACAGGCTGGCTGTACACAGACGTATGTGAACTGTTCACGTGCCTCTGTGGTGAAGGTGCATCGTGAGCGGACGAATTACACCATTGGGAATAACCGTCGTGGAAACTGCTGAGCTCCACACTCCATTGATGTCCGAGGTGAACGTCGACTACGACGGTGCGTGAAGGCCAACCCACAGGCTACAGTGGAACAGCTCACCGTCCAAATGAAACAGGGGGCATCCAGACACGTGTCTACTGCAACACTTCAGCGAACCCTTCTGCGAATGGGACTCCGGAGTAGACGGAGGGTGACTGCGCCCATGCTAACCCAGGTGCATCGATGAAAACGATTGGAATGTGCTCGACAGTATGGCGACTGGACCACTGCTGATTGGCGACGGGTAGCCTTCTCCGACGAGTCACCGTTTCAGCTGCACATCACGGATGGACGAACACAAGGCGGTGGGGGCAGTGTTATTGTCTGGGGAATGTTCTCGTGGTATTCTCTAGGTTCCATCGTCGGCGATCACGTCCACCCGTACATGATGATTGTCTTTCCTCGGGAGGATGTGATCTTCCAGCACGATAAGTGCTAGAAGTGTCCGCACGTGGCTGGAAAAGCACGATCAAGGCTTCAAAACTCTTCCCTGGCCCCCAAACAGCCCTGATCTCCATCCAGATGGACATCTGTGGGACCGTCTCGATCCTCAAGTTCGCCGTCTGTCTCCTCCGCCAAGCACGCTACAACAGTTGTGGGACGCACTGCAGACAGCATGGCTCCAGATANGTATTCTCTAGGTTCCATCGTCGGCGATCACGTCCACCCGTACATGATGATTGTCTTTCCTCGGGAGGATGTGATCCTCCAGCACGATAATGCGTCTTGCCACGCGGCTAGAAGTGTCCGCACGTGGCTGGAAAAGCACGATCAAGGCTTCAAAACTCTTCCCTGGCCCCCAAACAGCCCTGATCTCAATCCAGATGGACATCTGTGGGACCGTCTCGATCCTCATGTTCGCCGTCTGTCTCCTCCGCCAAGCACGCTACAACAGTTGTGGGACGCACTGCAGACAGCATGGCTCCAGATACCCGTGGAGACCTATCTGCACCTGACAGAGTCACTGCCAGCTCGTATAGGTGTTGTCCGTGCTGCGAAGGGCGGTTGCGCTGGATACTAGCAGGTGGTCATAATAATATGATTCGTTTGTGTATATATTATATATTAACTGGCATGAGTCAAGTAAATTACGTGACTGTAGGAAAGTAATTCAACTTCCGAACGTTGCATTCCATGTGTTCCATTTGTGAATACTTAAGTGATTTCATTCTAAATTCATGTTAAGAGTAAGAATGAGCAAGTTTTTAAAATATTTACTTTTCTAAAAAATTCACAATTCCAGTTAATGGACGCGTGCATAAAGCGATAAGACCCGTGGCAATGTTAATTTTACATATTGCGGAAGAATACACAATGTGCGTACAAGTAGGTCTTAAAGCAGGGCTTCCAAACGTATTATTTTTGTTATCGGTTGTTCATGGTAAAGTGAGCACTGTTGCTAGTACTGCTTAGTTTAAGGTATACGTTTCACCACATTTTATATCCTCTTGCCGTGTATAAAATAAACGCAGCGACGGGCCGAACGACTGCTCGTACGCCAGACAAAAGACAACGTGAAAATGCTGGGACCTAAATGTGTTAACATCCAGCCAGCAACCAGTATAGNCTCGTACGCCAGACAAAAGACAACGTGAAAATGCTGGGACCTAAATGTGTTAACATCCAGCCAGCAACCAGTATAGTGCCAGATGGCGAACGTGGTGGGTCGTACTTAGTGTCGATAAACATACAACACGAGAGCCTTTAAAAAAACAGACAGAAGAGAGTGGTTAGTTTATTTAAGGTCGGGTAAACATAATTTCCTATGCAACAAATGCATAATTGAAAATAATAACATGACAGTTCTCATTGTACATTTACACATTTTCATAATTTTATATTTAAAAATTGTTATATGAGGTAATTTAGCAAGTAAAACTACTTGCAACTTCATTCGTTCACAAAGGCACTGGACTAAAACGGGGGGGCTAATAAAATCGATTTTCGATATGTGAACTTGGTGACCTTGAAGTTAAGCTGAAGAGAGAGCTTTCTACTGTAAAAAATGTGGCTCCACAAACGACATAATTTTTTTCTGAAAGGTGATTTTAGATTTAATTACTTTGTGTTTTGCAACACACTTCAAAATTTAATAGCATACGCATTAGCTGTATTTGTAAATGTACGAAAATGTTCATGGCGCATAACTGAACAGTACGCATCGGGATGAATCAAGAGTTCACAGGCCTAGCACTATAAATAAATTAAAATTCACACACATGCTACTGGGTTCTCAAAATGGCTGGGACCTCCCACATCGTTGAGAAATTTTGGCTAATTTCTGGCCTACGGTTTCCTTTGCGGTGGTGCAGGCCGTTGTNGGGACCTCCCACATCGTTGAGAAATTTTGGCTAATTTCTGGCCTACGGTTTCCTTTGCGGTGGTGCAGGCCGTTGTGTTATGTATTTTAAGAACTACATTTAATTTTAATGTGAATTCTGAACATCCTATATGGCTGTCGTGTAGGAGGGCAGACTGCCAACAGAAACTGTAAGAACCTTGTAGGATTTTCGAAAGAAATTGNAGAAACTGTAAGAACCTTGTAGGATTTTCGAAGGAAATTTATGACATTTTTTTCGCGCATTTCGAATAATCTCCTACAGGAGCCAAGATGCCTAGCTCTAATATGAAGGTCAAAGTAACTCAACAGAAGGTGGGTGATCTCTCTGGGACATCGGGATCTAGGGTCTTAAAACAGTGCATTTTGAACGGCCAATTAATAATTGCACAACTGCTAGACGATAATACGCTGGAGAGCCAAAAAAACTGGTATAGGCGTGCGTATGCAAATAACAGAGGCATGTAACCAATCAGAGTAACGCGATGCGGTCGGCAGCGCCTATATGAGACAACAAGCGTCTGGCGAAGTTGCTAGATCGGTTACTACCGCTACAATGGCAGGTTATCAACTAAATTCACTCAAACTTGCACCACAATATCTCGGCGCACGAGAGATGGGACATAGCATCTCCGACGTAGCGATACAATTTGGATTTTCGCGTACGACCATTTCACGAGTGTACCCTGAATATCGGGAATCAGGTAAAAACATCAAATCTTCGACATCGCTGCGGCCGGAAAAAGATCGTGAACGAACGGGACAAACGACGACTGACGAGAATCATTAAACGTGACAGACGTGCAACCCATTCTCAAATTGGCGCAGATTTCAATGCTGGGGCATCAACAAGTGCCAGCGTGCGAACTATTCAACGGACCATCATTGATATGGGCTTTCGGAGCCGAAGGCCCACTCGTGTACCGTTGTTGACTGCACGACACAAAGCTTTACGCCTCGCCTGGGCCCGCCAACACCGCCATTGGACTGTTGATGACTGGAAACACGTTGCCTGGTCTGACGAGTCTCGTTTCCAATTGTATCGGGCGGATGGACGTGTACGGGTATGGAGACATCCTCATGAATCCATGGACCCTACATGTCAACAGGGGACTGTTCAAGCTGGTGGAGGCTCTGTCATGGTATGGGGCGTGTGCAGTTGGCGTGAAATGGGACCCCTGATACGTCTAGATACGACTCTGACAGGTGACAGATACGTAAGCATCCTGTCCGATCACCTGCACCCATTCATGTCCATTGTGCATTCCGACGGACGTGGACAATTCCAGCAGGACAATGCGACACCCCACACGTCGAGAGTTGCTACCGAGTGGCTCCAGGAACACTCTTCTGACTTTAGACACTTCCATTGGCCACCTAAATCACCAGACATGAACATTATTGAGCATATCTGGGATGCCTTGCAACGTGCTGTTCAGAAGAGATCTCCACCGCCTCGCACTCCTATGGATTTGTGGACTGCCCTGCAGGATTCATGGTGTGAAATGCCTCCTGCATACCTTCAGACATTAGTCGAGTCCATGCCACGTCGTCTTGCGGCACTTCTGCGTGCTCGGGGGGCCCTACACGATATTAGGCAGGTGTACCAGTTTTTTTTGGCTCTTCAGTGTATCTTCCTCTACATGGGCGTAACTAGACGACAGCAGCGTGGACATAGTAGTTCACCCACTGTCAACTGAACACTTCTGACAGCCCTGCCCGTTTTGTTCGTTATTCCTGCCAACTGCGTATCTTCTCCGCCAGGTGCAAAGATTAACACTGTCATGGATCTACTTATGACTAGTATATCACACAAACCAAATGACACTTGGGAAAATCATTAGAAACACACGTTACGTCTAACACAAATATAAGGAAATATCAGTGACCACCAAATGAAATTCAGCATTCTTAAGAGACGATAACATAAGGCCTCTAAATATCTGTCAATGGTGCAAATAAGCCAGTCAGTTTTAATGTTACAGTGTATGTAGCTCCAGACAGNCCCAGAAACAAACCACTATCGAAGAAGATGCTAGGCGGAAGTGCTGTGGATGCAGGGTTGCCAGATTGTATCGTTTGAAACGAAATCAGTATAATACGACTGTCCTTTTTATCGTATTTATATAGTGTATGTAATATACAGGGAACGTGTCAATAATATTTATGTTAATAGTAAGTCGTGAGTGGTAGGAATGAGAATGTGCAACCATTCGTTTGAATATTATTAGTGCCTTATCTCGGAGATTTATAACCTGGAACTCCATTCAACCTGTCCCAGACTGGGACACCACGCATCCCTGCCCGTGACCTACTTTGCGTATTTTTTCTTGTGAATGCAATTACAATGTTATTTGTCAATGAAATATACTGTGGCTCTAATAAGTAGGGGGAGGGGGACACGGTGGCTGAGCGGTTAGATTTCTCGCCTCCCACCAAGGCGAATCTGGTTCAATCCGGATTTTCGCAAAGTGGGAATATTGCCGGACGATGCCGTTGATCGGCGGGTTTTCTCGGGGATCTCCCGATTTCCCGCTCCTTCATTCCAGCGCTGCTCCATACTCACTTCACTTCACTCTCATCGGCTCTCAAGACCTCGATGTTAAGAGCCGCCCAAATATCTTCACTCACTCTAATAAGTATTCGCCGTACTGTAATTACAGAATTGAAAAGCATTCCTTAGAAATAAAATGTACACACAGACATGGTGGTACCAATTTATAACAAATGTAAATCATGATGATAGAAATGCAAACCAAACCATTCACATTTTACTGAGATAATTAACAAACAAAAAAAAAAACCCAAAACAACCCAACTATTGTCAACGTAACCTTCGATATGTATTCATCCGCGCGCAGTAGTCAAGCCAGTGTAGATGGAGACTAGGCACAGTGCGAGCAGTTGGTTAACAACAGATGAAGAGATACGAATCGTAATACGTCTATTTAATACTGGTAAATCGTATAAAGAAATAAGTGAAATTATCTTCAGGCCAATCACAACAGTGAAAAGCATTGTATACATATTTAAACAAACAAAAAAATAACGAAATGCTGCAAGGAATGGTTGTCTACCTATTTTGACTAAGAATTAAAAAAGGCTGCTAGTCAGAAAATTTTTGAAAAGAATTCAAAACTAAGTGCACCGAAAATGTAAGTAAAGGTCGCGAATAAAACAGGAAAGTGTGTTTCAGTGAATACAGTAAGGAACGTTCTCTACGAAGCTGGCTTTCATTGACGAATAGCCCGTAGAAAGCCACGTATAAACAGAGTGAACGGAAGGAAGAGAATTGCGTTTGCAAAAATCGACGGAAATAAGGACTGCAACTTTTGGAAAATTGTTTTCTTCATGGACGAAAGTAGATTTAACATTTTCAAGTCCGACGAGAGAGTGACAGTGTGGATGATAAAGAATAGTGACATGGAAGAAAGGCTCTTGACTGCAACTGTCAACGTGTAGGGGGTTCGGTACAAGTTTGGTGGTGCACGAG
>NQII01001853.1:224088-236742 GCA_002778355.1 Clitarchus hookeri | reverse complement strand
AACCCAAAGCACACGGCTCATAACACCAGGATGTGGCTTCTGTTCAACACAACACCCCATATTACATGCCGACCCCGCCCCAGTCACCGGACATCAATCCGCTCGAGCACGTGTGGGATGTTCTGGAACAAAATATAAGAAGAAGACCCATTTCCAACAAGCATGATTTAAAGGCAGCTTTGTTGGAAAAGTGGCAAAAAATTCCAAGCGAAATGACTTAAAAGTCGATGCCAAGAAGACTGGTACAGATTATTATATGCTATGGTTAGAGTGAGCACTTTTGAGGCCCTAGTTACTTTAACCTTTCAGCCATAAATAAATATGACCACGGCTGGCTACGAGGACTGGTTTGTCACAGTACAACGTGATGATGGAGGGAGGGGGGGGTCCAGAGCAGGGACCCACTCACACTGTGACTGGACACACACAAGGCGAGGCATGCTGGTGACGTGGGCGCCGGGGCAGAGCGTGCTCGCTGGAGCACGGAGTCGCCTCGGGGAGAGACGGCCGTCTGGTGGCTCCAAGTCCTCAGCATACACTAAACACGAGGCAGACCGACCTCGCTGGCCGCGCACAACCAGTCCCCGCGCCCCACCGACATTGAACTGCTGCTCCGACAACACGACTGGCAGGAACCACGTCGATTGAATTAAGAGGTTACAAAACCAATTGTAAACAAGTGCTTTGAGATGTTTCCATACTTCTCTAACCAATTTCTAATGCGGTTTGATAAAATTCAAATTTGTGAAATATTTTATTAATATAAAAGTTATTGTGTTTTGAAAATTCACAAAACACGTCCATCACTGTTGGCCATGTGACTGACGGCGGTGTTGTTTTGGAAATGTTGGATACATGCGATACATATTTATGTTCTCAAGTGAAAACGGATGTCCTCCACTGACGAACCTGTATATCCTAATTAGCACGCGGCAGGCGTTAAGGAACCCCTCACCAATCAAACGCTTTTAAACTCTCATATTTTGTTTTTATTATAAATTCCATTTTGATGCCATCGAAACCTGAATTGCATGCTGCTTACAATATAGATAAATTGCCTACTACTCAGAAAGGAAAATGTATATAACTATCAGAAATACATAAATTTTACACAGTATTTACTGCAAAAAAATTAATTCAAAAGGAAGATTTTAGTTTTGTATTAAGTAGGATACATAACTGCAAATATCTGTATCCCGCCTAGCGAGGAATCTAGCTGTTTCCCTTTCAGTGTGAGAAAAACAACTTGGTGGGTTGGATGCAATCAATAAAACACCGACGCGTGTTTTCACTCTCTTCCCAGGTTGTACACATTAACCCCGGTGATTGAGATTACATCACATTTTAAAGTGCGTATCTTATTTAAATTTGTATTTCTCGGTTTTATAAAAGTGTGGTGTTTGAATAGCAAAGTTATAACTGGATTCACAGTGATTACTTGACCTTAAATAGTTTTATATAAATGCATCTTTGCGGGGTGTAGCGGGATTGGTTGTAAGCGTGTTGGCGAGACTGGAAGCCAACCCAGGACAGGCCAGGCAAGCACTGCCAGAAGCAGCAGCTCGGAGCGCGAAGAGAACAGAACAGCCCAGCCCGGTGGCCAACAGCCAGGATAACGATCTGTCTATAGTAGACAGCAGATAGTGTTATCGCGGGCCACCAACCTCGCAAGCCCGCAATTACCCGTCATCCTCCAAGCGAGGCGGACCACGTCCACACTGCTACTGCCTGCTATAGGCTATTAACGGTCAAGCGAGCACTTTTCAAAGACCTCTCATTTCGAATAATAGTCATTGAATATATTTTATTTCACCCTTAGGCGTTCACTTCCGAGTGCGGTGAAATGTACACACTGTGTTTATTACTTACATGGCAATATTTATTTTTAAAAAGTTGTTAAAAGGATAAAAAAAAGGGATGAAGGAAAAAAGTAAGTATCGCCTCAAAAGTGCTTATTTTACCATGAACATCCTATATTGTCTGTCTCATACAAGTTGGCGAGATTTTGACAGTCAGTGAGTGGCAACTTGATGTATACAAAACAAACGTGATTTACAAAATCCTGTATCGGCTGATGTATGAACGAACAAAAATTAATATTACGTTGGCTATTCTGAGTGCACTGCCGACGCACATCAGACAAGCAGAAAATACGCGGATATGAAAGAGTTCTTGGATTAATTAATACACTTTATTTTACGTGGTCATAAAAGAGCGGTTTTCAGTGTTACAAACTAAACTTCGTGCTAAAGAAGTAATGTATAGTTGTTCAAAATGAAATGTAAAACGATACGTAATAAAATGAAACAACTTCAAACCTTGAGAGATCTTTTCATGTCGTATCCCCACTCTGCAACTATACTTTCCATACACGCTTGATATTAATTCCAAAAGCCTACAGAAATATTGCAAGGTATTGTTGAATTATTTTTTCAAATAATTTGACGAAATATATTTCAAAGTCGTGTCGTTTCAAGCCAGTAATAGGAGAAGAATCAATTTTTAAAAATACGGGATCAGGAGGCAGGTGAACGTGCTGTCAACTGTTGAGAAACGCATGTCTTAGTGAGCGCTCCTAACAGCCTCGCGCTTCTGCCACTCTCGGGAGCTTGCTGGCAGTCGTACTCTACCAGCGCCACGACAGTTTATCTCTGGAGGCAAAATCCTGTGTAACTGCATTTAAATGCGTTACGAGCTACTTTTCTAAAAATCTATAAACGCATATCCAAGAATAAAAAAAAGCATTGTACCTCTATTATCAGAATACTGAAAACCAAGCAGCCATTGATGCCTTGTAGTTTCCAAATTTTCAACGAAACATTTAAATGCCCCACTACTTGCTCGTGATAACGAANCAGCCATTGATGCCTTGTAGTTTCCAAATTTTCAACGAAACATTTAAATGCCCCACTACTTGCTCGTGATAACGAAAACCTTTCCAACAATAAGTCGTACGTGTGGCGGAATTCCTCTCTTTATTTCGAGTGTTTTATATGGGCTGAGGTCGGTTGTGAACAACAAAGTGGAAAGAACAGACATTACAAAGGCGCTGTAATTTCCAGTGACACCCGCCGCTGGATACTAGGCAACGTCGCTGCGGTGGGATGCGACGACGCAACTATACATAGTGGAGGTTCACTCCGGATCGTGCCGGACGATGCCACTGGTCGGCAGGTTTTCTCGGGGACCTCCCGTTTCCCCCGCCCCTTCGTTCCGGCGCTGCTCCATTCCCACCTCGCTTCACCCTGATCGGCTCTCAGGACCTCGTTGTTAAGAGCCGGCCAAATCTCTTCACTCACTCATATAACAGCGCGGCAGTTGCCCCCGCCTTGCTATCAAGCGTGCAGGAGGAAGTCGCAGCCCGCAGGCGCAGACAACACTTGCCTTTCCGGCGACACGAGTATCGCAACGCCTGCCTGCCGGCGTCTGGGGCTAAGGACCTGCCAACACACGCCGAGGACGTCAGCAACAGTCTGTTGTTGGCCGCCAGCAACGGCAACTCCTAATCCTAACACACTGACTTGATCTATTTACCGGGCTGCGCGGAGACACTACACACCTTCGGACGACCCCACCAACAAACCAAACCCCAAAAAAATTCCTTTAACTCTTCACGCACCCTCACTGTGGTTTCCGTTAGGTTTAAACAGAATTAAACATAACATGTTAGCGGAGTTTGAGCACGAAGCTAGTATTTGGGCGGCTCTCTTCGAACCTGTTAAACGAATGCAATAGGTTGTCTTGTACTTACTAGCACCGCTGAGGGCAAGATGTGCAAAGAAATTGGCAGCATTGTCAGGAAGGCACAGTCTGCTGTTGGGCATATAACAAAGATACATAAAACAGAACATTTACTCAAAAATAAACCACAATCTGGGTTTGCTAACAAGTGCCACAATAACACCTTGAAATTTTGCGAAAAATAATAATTGTCTCAGATCGGCACAAGAGAAACCTGTTTGGAAGTGATGAGTATCAGTATGTGCAGAGAACGAAGAATAAAGCTTTCAAAAAATAGAACACTGCCCCAACAGAGTGAGAGGAGTTGAAGAGATTTGGGCGGCTCTTAACATGGTCTTGAGAGCGGATGAGGGTGAAGGGTGGTGAGTATGGAGCAGCGCCGGAATAAAAGCGCGGGGGAAAAGGGTAATCCCCGAGGAAAACCCGTCGACCAGCGGCATCGTCCGGCATGATTCCCACATGCGAGCCCCAACACAGAAACAAGGAAGGAACTCAAGTTATAGCTTGGGATTGTGAATGTCGATTGGGGGAGGTAACATTGATGACGGCATTTTGGACTGGACGAAGTTAACTGTAATAAAGACCAATCAGAAGGAGAGTGAGTGCATAGAAACTTTGATTGGGTGACAGTTGACGTTCCAACAAGATAACGATCTCAAACACACAACATATTATGTTCAGCAGTGGATCCTCTATCAAACACCTCCTACCGCAAAACTCCATCTCAATCCTCGGATTTAAATCCGATAGAAAACCTGTGGTACGANCAACCGCAAAACTCCATCTCAATCCCCGGATTTAAATCCGATAGAAAACCTGTGGTACGAGCCGAAGAAAAGTGCTATATAGTAGGAGCCGAAGAAAAGTGCTACATGCGCCAACCCTCCAAAAGAAGAGAATTGGAAGGAGGGGGTAGAAATGGACGTCAGCATTTGCCAGGTGTACGTAAGCGCTATGCCAAGACGCATTCAAGCCGTAATTGCAGCCAAAGGTTACCAAGACAAAGTACTGATGTGGTTTGTCTAAATACTTAGTTAGTTGGAAAGAGTGTTATTGCCTCGTTTAATTATATTCTATTGTGGATATAGTACATTATTAACAAGCGTGTAAGTAAATGAAAGACATGTTATGTACCAAACTGCATAATGAATATAAAATCTTTTACTTAATTTTGGAAATATACGCGTTTTTATTAGGTGTCATACCTTCTCTACTCGCTGTATAAACATGAACACTGGAAGTAGAAAAACACGAATTCTGTAATACAAGCCGATTAAATAAATAAAATACAGCCGCCGCCGATGAAGGAAAGNTGAAATAAATAAAACACAGCCGCCGCCGATGAAGGAAAGGTTGTTGCACTGATGCACATCAACATTCGAAAACAAAAAATTAATTCCTGGAGGGGCCGTGATTGTGAACAGACGAGTTCTACCTTTGTATTTCTGAATCGTGGCTGTTTTAAATGNTGACGTTCCAACAAGATAACGATCTCAAACACACAACATATTATGTTCAGCAGTGGATCCTCTATCAAACACCTCCTACCGCAAAACTCCATCTCAATCCTCGGATTTAAATCCGATAGAAAACCTGTGGTACGAGCCGAAGAAAAGTGCTACATGCGCCAACCCTCCAAAAGAAGAGAATTGGAAGGAGGGGGTAGAAATGGACGTCAGCATTTGCCAGGTGTACGTAAGCGCTATGCCAAGACGCATTCAAGCCGTAATTGCAGCCAAAGGTTACCAAGACAAAGTACTGATGTGGTTTGTCTAAATACTTAGTTAGTTGGAAAGAGTGTTATTGCCTCGTTTAATTATATTCTATTGTGGATATAGTACATTATTAACAAGCGTGTAAGTAAATAAAAGACATGTTATGTACCAAACTGCATAATTAATATAAAATCTTTTACTTAATTTTGGAAATATACGCGTTTTTATTAGGTGTCATACCTTCTCTACTCGCTGTATAAACATGAACACTGGAAGTAGAAAAACACGAATTCTGTAATACAAGCCGATTAAATAAATAAAATACAGCCGCCGCCGATGAAGGAAAGGTTGTTGCACTGATGCACATCAACATTCGAAAACAAAAAAGTAATTCCTGGAGGGGCCGTGATTGTGAACAGACGAGTTCTACCTTTGTATTTCTGAATCGTGGCTGTTTTAAATGNTTAATTCCTGGAGGGGCCGTGATTGTGAACAGACGAGTTCTACCTTTGTATTTCTGAATCGTGGCTGTTTTAAATGCAAATACCACAGAATGCCATGTCTCACAAGTTAACTTGCTAGAAAATCGCCCGAGTCAAGCGTGTTAAGGTAATTCAAGAGCCAAACTTTTATTTTAGATTTAAAGGATATTTTATGGCTTCGTGACATTATACCAATGATAACATAATACAAACACCAACAAATCACTTGAATAAAATTACACCCATTTTTAAAGATTAAATGTGATAACTTTTAATTTAAAATCTTTGCTAGTAAAAATTTCAAAGAAATCTAACACAAACTTCTGTTTCGCTTAGGTATTTCTTGAAAGCAAATGAACCATTTTTTTTTTTAAATTCAACACTTGGTTAGCCTGTGGTAACGATTTGACTTCTGGCTATNTGAAAGCAAATGAACCATTTTTTTTTTTAAATTCAACACTTGGTTAGCCTGTGGTAACGATTTGACTTCTGGCTATTTGACTTTAAATTTCATCTCAAATGTTAAAATTGAAATATGGGCGAACCACATAAATCTCAAAAATATTAGCATTATTTTCTGATGACATGGAAAATTATTTTGTGCTATAGCCTACGGTATTAANCTTGAAAGCAAATGAACCATTTTTTTTTTAATTCAACACTTGGTTAGCCTGTGGTAACGATTTGACTTCTGGCTATCTGACTTTAAATTTCATCTCAAATGTTAAAATAGAAATATGGGCGAACCACATAAATCTCAAAAATATTAGCATTATTTTCTGATGACATGGAAAATTATTTTGTGCTATAGCCTACGGTATTAATATTGTTCCATGTTGAGATCTGTACAAAAATACATAAACAAATTTGAAATGTCCAAAGTTGCTTTGATTAGTTTTTGAAAAGTAGTTTCTGCCATTGGCATACTTATTCCACACACACAACGAAAAATATATTGTTGCATATCGCTGCTCGGTGTTTCCTTCGCATGGGAAGGCGCCGAGGTCAAGTCCGTAGCGTTAGACGAAACTAGCGGCCTATCATAAAGGACGCCGCCGCACACGCCGGTAAACTTATCGCAGCTCGCACCTCACTGACCCTGAGAAGCGCGTATAGACACAACAGTAGCTCTCGCACCGCTATAGTGGCGACCTCTGAGGTAGGGTACCTACAAGCAGAGGAAAAACTACGACCTCTGTGCGGAAACCTAAAAGTGAGTGATTAGAGCTCGCCATAAGAAATACATGGATATATTTTATACACACACACACACAACTTTTAACATCGCGAAATCTTTTCCTTTGGTATGAAGCTAGATTAATTTACTTTAAACAAAACATGCTCAAAGAATGTGTATTTGCTATAAATTATGTAGTATTACCATTAACAAANGATTAATTTACTTTAAACAAAACATGCTCAAAGAATGTGTATTTGCTATAAATTATGTAGTATTACCATTAACAAACACATATAAAGAAATATTCTAATAACAGGAAACCTAAACCTGTATGTGTATGTAACCCTCTCTTTGAATTAAACCTATATTGTATTACTAAAATCCAAACACCTCAAAGAAATGTGTTTCTTCGAAAGCGTTGTGTGGATTTTTATGATGCATTATTTTCATAGTACTCGTTTATTGACAGCACGATTATAGAAATAAGTCTCAATGGTAATAAATTCAATGATTTGCAGATGATTGTGAAGAAAATGTTAGAAACTTACTGCAACATCGACAGCATGCAATGTTAGGAAGTTTTATAGTGTCATACATGTGGCAAGTAGATATATTTAGAGTTCTCCAAATAATCACAGTTAATTACAAGTCATCTATAATTAATAAGAATTTAGACTCTCTGCTTAAAAGTCATTAAAATAAACAAGGTATTAAACTGTACTGTTGAAATGCCGCCAAGACAAATCTGGCCATGCGTACCTATACTTAATAACATTCATAACAGCGGTTAAAGTATCTTACATTATGAACAAATATGAATTCGAAATACAAGTGTGTGGGTAAATAATAAAAACTGAATATTAAATATTATTTGCTTATATGTTGCCTTCACGATTAAGGAATATTCTGGAGCATCGAGTAGTTGTGCTAATGTAACGAAGCACACCAAATTATAATATCTTTCACAGTCCTGTATGTAAATATGATTTANTCGAGTAGTTGTGCTAATGTAACGAAGCACACCAAATTATAATATCTTTCACAGTCCTGTATGTAAATATGATTTACAACCGAAAAAAAAAAACCCCGGAATTACCTCAATTGTTAGCCATTGCATGCTAAATAACAAACTACATTTCCAGTATGCAGTTGAAAAGTTCAATTAAATCAATGTGGCAGTAATCCCTAATCCCTTTTCTTTATTAACAAACGGAATGACATTTCCAGTTTGTTACAACACATTACACTNGTGGCAGTAATCCCTAATCCCTTTTCTTTATTAACAAACGGAATGACATTTCCAGTTTGTTACAACACATTACACTGCCTATTTTCTCGTTTAAAACTAAACATTTTTTAAGACGAGTTAAGAAGACGCTGGGAATATATGCCTTAGCCTTGCACCCCCTCCCCTCAAACATTTTTTTATCCTTCCGTATCATTNAGCCTTGCACCCCCTCCCCTCAAACATTTTTTTATCCTTCCGTATCATTTGAAATTGTAATAAATCTGCAATATTGAAAAAAAGTGTGTTTATTGTTCTTTTATAATTGACAACAAACACTGAGTACGAGTCCGTATCGCTGCGAGTGTTGCTGTGCAGGTCTGCTATCTGACCACACTCGGTAATTGCCACTTTGCTGTTCAGGGGATTACCGGGAGAGAATCCCCCCCTCCCCTTCCCCATAAAGTGTTCACGTCAAGAGTCAAGTGCGCGTCTACGACACCTACAGACAAACTGGCGCCATAGCTGTGCTTCGACGCTGCTGCTGCCTAGCGGCAGATAGCTGAACTACTTGCAGCTAGTTCCGGGCATTTGTCGGTATCGCTGACTGATCTTAACTAGCGTTCCACCTTAAGAGGGCGTGATACATAAATCAACGCTGAACACGTTAATTAGGTTTACAAGTTTCTGGAAACAAACCTAGAAAATTCAAGAAAGGGCTAACCTAAATAACAGTTTCGGGCCTACTTTATGAGCGAATAGTTTAGCGGAATGATACATGCCTGTAGACCTACACATTAAGCCGCAATAAAATGTGCAAATTAACCCTATCTGTCTCCTGTAGCATTTTATGTTATTGAATGCAACCATGTTTAATTGTTTCCTGTCGAAAGGGCTTTTACGGTGTCCATGACGGTTTTTCCCTTTCTCTTCTTAGTTATAGTAGTTTATCTATTGTAAGTACACTCAGGGAGGTTGTCATTGCAGCCCAATCCCTTGCCGCCGCGACGCATGTCTCCTTGCACGACTTCCTTCCCTTGTAGGCGTATGGGGTCTAGCCCTGACACACACCTAGCACTTGGCTTAACAGTAGGTTAAAAAAATCGTGCAAATAAACGGCGTAAGAAATAACCCGACAGTAAAGCATCAAGCTGGCGAAATATTTACTCACGCAGTTAGTGAAAACTGTAATTTAGGATTAAAGCCCCTTAGATTTTCTGTGTTAATTTTCTAAAAGTCTTTAGAATTGTATAATTGTGTAAGGTTTTGTTTATGCACTATGTCCTCTTAAGGTGGCAGGTCGCCAGGGTAGGCCGCCGAACGGCGTGCAGAGCTCCAGCAGAAAACGTTTTATTAAATAACCGTCCAACGTGTCTGAGTGAGGTCTGCTTACGAAATGCNCGATGCATGTCTCCTTGCACGACTTCCTTCCCTTGTAGGCGTATGGGGTCTAGCCCTGACACACACCTAACTCCCGTCCCTGCCGCGAGCTCACACCTAGCACTTGGCTTAACAGTAGGTTAAAAAAACCGTGCAAATAAACGGCGTAAGAAATAACCCGACAGTAAAGCATCAAGCTGGCGAAATATTTACTCACGCAGTTAGTGAAAAGTGTAATTTAGGATTAAAGCCCCTTAGATTTTCTGTGTTAATTTTCTAAAAGTCTTTAGAATTGTATAATTGTGTAAGCTTTTGTTTATGCACTATGTCCTCTTAAGGTGGCAGGTCGNGCTTTTGTTTATGCACTATGTCCTCTTAAGGTGGCAGGTCGCCAGGGTAGGCCGCCGAACGGTGCGCTGAGCTCCAGAAGAAAACGTTTTATTAAATAACCGTCCAGCGTGTCTGAGTGAGGTCTGCTTACGAAATGCATTTAGAAACGTTACGCCTCTGCATACGTTTTTCAGCTCTTCCANGCGTGTCTGAGTGAGGTCTGCTTACGAAATGCATTTAGAAACGTTACGCCTCTGCATACGTTTTTCAGCTCTTCCATTTCTCTCTAAAGTTTGTTCTTGTGATGGTGAAAATGGCTGAAACGGATGTTTTCACGGTCATTTTTTGGTATGAACATTCCAGTACAAAACATTAAAAAAAGTAATAGGGACGTGCATCAAACCGTTATTTGTATTATTACGTCATATAATGGTAGGGTCTCCGCTGAGAGTCTCTTAGAGGCTTTCACTAGTGCTCAGTTGACGGCGAAGAGCCCAGAATAGGGAAGTAGTGACTGAGAATGTAGAGGGGTGAGGGGAGAAATGTAAAGGGACAGACTTGAGTGGCAGCAGCCTCACACTAGCCGCTGTTTCCGGCGGCGTGGCACGGCGTAAACAGTGGCGTGACGAGAATAGTTGCTTTCCTACAGAGGGCGCGGCAGAGCGTAGAGGACGCCGCCACAGCGCTCCCAGCTGGGTTCACAACAAAACAATTATGCAGTGAGCGCTGCTCTGGCACACGGGAACACGTCTTCTGTNAGCGCTCCCAGCTGGGTTCACAACAAAACAATTATGCAGTGAGCGCTGCTCTGGCACACGGGAACACGTCTTCTGTCTTTGCAGTTTACAATTAATGTTTTAATTATTAATTCCACCCAATGGAAACAGGCGCCAGACAGGCCTGTCATGTCTACTTTTCTTTCTAACCTAGCCTCGTATATAACAACATACATATTCGAGCAGATCATACTTCTAAGCGGACATTTTCTATCAGAGAAGCTTAAATTTGTGAAAAAAAATATAATCGTAAATATTTGCACACACACGCCTTTTCAAAATGTTTTGTACTTACATTTCTGTAAATAACCGTTTCCCGCAAGCCACACCGACTGCTCTGTTCTGATTGGTCGCCGCCTCACAAGTTTCATTTAAGATCTTAAATATAACTATTTCTTTTAGCCCTTAAAGAAATCCCAACCACGCACACGACCTGCTAAGTACCATTGCAAACTAATACACAAGATAATACACACTCATTTCTCCTTCACACGTCTTAACGCATGACTTTTCTATTGTAAACCCAGCTTCACTATAGGACATTCACAGATACTTACACCTTTTCTGACACCCTGCTCAAGTTCTAACACGATATTCCTCCGCCTCGTGATAACTTCAGCTTCACCCGCCCAGAAAATTACACCAAATGGACAGTGCACCACATTCGTGCGCGCTCAGTGAAATAATATTTTGCACGAGAACTATTTCTTACTAGGCATTACCAACACACTTATTTTCTCACTGTTTCATTCATATTATTTATAAATAAAATATAATTCATAGATAAAATGTAAGTATATATCAGTATAAATAAAAAATCAAAATAAAAGTATATATCACAAGCGATTTATACGTGTGTTAATATGAAATACCTTATATTTTATTAAATAAATAAAAAATATATATATATATATCTGGAACAAACAAGCAAGTCTTACATGGGGCGATTTTTTGAAGGCTTTAATCAGAAAGTGTGGAGGAACAGCGATATCTGCAAATCCTACTTCGAAACAACTGAGGCGAGTTCAACGTGAAAGCAGGGGTGGCCGCTAAAATTTACTATGGGCTATTCACGGTTAAGTGAGCACTTTCGAAAGCGCTCTCATTTTAAGTAATAGTGTAATATATCTTATTTTGGTCCTAGACGTTAACTTTCGAGTGCGGAGGAACATGCAAACTGTTTATTACTTAGATGAGAATATTTATTTTAAAAAGTGGTTAAATAATAAAAATAAATGGTTGCAAAGGAAAAAATAACTAGGGTCTCCAAAGTGCTCACTTTACCATGTACATCCTATACAAGTCCGGTAACGATTTGAAATTTACGGTAGTATGTACAAAAAAGAGTAGGGGGTGATAAACGTGAGATAAAATTTACATTATAAATATACCAATGATAGTATTTTATACTCTGCTCCAATAACTAAGCAACTGAACCACGAACCAACAAAGCTAGCTTGAGCTTATACGTTAGAGGCGGAACAGAGAAAGAGGCAGGCGTGGAGTTGGAGGGATGCGCTGCAACCTTGCCAGTTGCAACCACATAGTTGAGCTGGGTTTCAGTTTCAAATCATGACACTACAGCAGTTCATCTTCCGAACGTTTTAATTTATAAATTAATCCCACCTGTCCACAAAATGTGTTAGGCTACTTCTACACTTGGGTCGTGCGCTTCTGTTTTCACAAATTCACTACAAAAAAATTATTATTGACTGTAAATACAAAATGTCTGGGAGACATAAAATTCTCACGAAGCAGGAACTGCAGGAACGGCGTTGTTACTCCACTACCCCCTGGACGACATTGTTCCAGCTCCACTACCCCC
>NQII01001853.1:200519-221007 GCA_002778355.1 Clitarchus hookeri | reverse complement strand
CTGCTCCACTACCCCCTCGACAGCATTGCTGTTGCTCCACTATTCCCCTCGACTGTGTTGTTGTTGCTTCACTATTCCCCTGGACGACATTGTTCCTGCTCCTTTATCCCCCTCGACATTATTGTTGTAGCTCCACTACCCCCCCTCGACATCATTGTTCCTGCTCCACTACCTCCCGCGATTGCGTTGTTGCTTCACTATCCCCCTGGACGACATTGTTCCTGCTCCTTTACCCCCCTCGACAGCATTGTTGTAGCTCCACTACCCCCTCGACAGCATTGTTGCTGCTCCACTACCCCCTGGACGACATTGTTCCTACTCCACTGCTTCCCTGGTAGACATTTGCTCTTAGAGGAACGTTGGAACCCGCCCCGAGAGACAACCGCACCTGAGAAGCTGTCGGCATAGCAAGCATGAACAGCGAGAAATGNGGTGCGGCGAGGGACATCGGCGAAGGGGACTGACGACGGGAGACTTAGATGCGACGGCGGACGAGGTGTTTGTGGTGTGAATGGACATTGCGGACTGGTGGGACCTGGACTAAACTGAGGTGGGACTGCGTGAACATGTGATACGGACTTTAATGTTAATATTAGAACTGTCAAATACGGAGATATAGTTTATAAAGTAATTAATTAGGTTTTGACACAATACTATAACTTATTTTTGTTATTTAAGGGCATTAATTTATTTGAGGTAATTGTAAAATATACTGATTTGATTTAGTAATTGAAAATAGCAAGATATATCAATTTATTGTGAGATATTGAGATGAAAGTATTTTATTTGTAATTATTTTAAATAAATTAGGAAATTATAATTTACTCTTAGTTAATTAAGACATACATCCCTTGAACCTGGTTTAACCCACTGACAAAATTTTTTTTAACAATATTAATCTTCATTGACCTTGGAAGAAGATGTAAGAGTAAGCCAACAATTTTATACATTTTTGTATTTTAACTATTTAAAAAATGTTTTGTTGAAAGCTTACGTAAAGTGACATGCACAAAAGGCTGTCCACGATTAAATCAGCACTTTTGAAAATAACCTTTGAAAAATGTCACTGCCCCTACCTGCATAATTTTTACGGGCACACTAAGTGGCATGTGCCCAGTAAGGTTGATAACAACGGAGGGAAAGTATTCCTGCGTCTTAAGGTTGATTTAAAAATTAAAAGTGTTAGGTAAACATATTAATACTTAAATTATTTACGTTGTTTTTTTTATGCATATAAGTATAAGAATACGCTAATGTGTAAACAATCTACTGTTCTAAAAATGTCAGTGTTTCACTTGACCAACGCATTAATAAAGTGACGAGGCCTACAGCAATGTTAAATAATTTACATACAGTGGAAGAATACATAGATGATCTGAAGCAGGACTTTCAAAAGTGCTCAGTTTACAGTGGGCAGCCTATATTACAATCGCGAGCAAGGACAACGGTCACCAAATCGAAATGCAAGGGAGCACCTAGGTGCGTCGCTCCCCTCCCCACCCCTTTGGGACTTTATCTCGGAAGGCTAATTAAATAACTGGCACGTTACAATCAGCTATGTCTTAAAGATGGAAAATACATCAAATAGAGTGACGTGTGTATCCACCACACTCCACGTAGATGCAAGCGGCGGACATGGCGTGACGCGTGTATCCACCACACTCCACGTAGATGCAAGCGGCGGACATGGCGTGACGCGTGTATCCACCACACTCCACGTAGATGCAAGCGGCGGACATGGCGTGACGCGTGTATCCACCACACTCCACGTAGNGCCGTACGGGACGCGGGCACTATGCGTGGGTCGACTTTGTGGGGGATGACCCTCCCTTCTACCCCCGTGAGACCACCTCGCGATCCCATCGCTGGGCGGCCGGGAATGATTGACAGCTGACCTGGCTGACATCACAACGCCTCCTCCTCCCTCCTGCTGGAGAATCCTACGACTTGGAAGAATATTACGGGAACTAGGAACCTCGTCGCAACACGGCGTTTAGAGACATTTCTGGGCGATGGCCTACGGCCCTATAAATATTGCAGCGGTCCACACACGTCGGGAGTTTTTCTGTGGTAGCCAATTGGCTAAGTGTGGTAATCGAGCGACGTGTGGTGCGGCGAGGGACATCGGCGAAGGGGACTGACGACGGGAGACTGCGATGCGACGGCGGACGAGGTGTTTTAAGGTGAGAATGGACATTGCGGACTGGTGGGACCTGGACTAAACTGAGGTGGGACTGTGTGAACATGTGATACGGACTTTAATGTAAATATTAGAACTGTCAAATATGGACATATAGTTTATAAAGTAATTCATTAGGTTTTGATACAGTACTATAACTTATTTTTGTTAATTAAGGATATTAATTTATTTGAGGTAATTGTTAAATATACTGATTTGATTTAGTAATTGAAAATAGCAAGATATATCAATTTGTTGTGAGATATTGAGACGAAAGTATTTTATTTGTAATTATTTTTAATAAATTAGGAAATTATAACTTATTCTTAGTTAATTAAGACATACATCCCTTGAACCTGGTTTAACCCACTGACTAAGAAAATTGTAACAATATTAATCTTCATTGATCTTGGAAGAAGATGTAAGAGTAAGCCAACAATTTTATACATTTTTGTATTTTAACTATTTAAAAAATGTTTTGTCGAACGCTTACGTAAAGTGACATGCACAAAAGTCTGTCCACGATTAAATCAGCACTTTTGAAAATAACCTTTGAAAAATGTCACTGCCCCTACCTGCGTAATTTTTACGGGCACACTAAGTGGCATGTGCCCAGTAAGGTTGGTAACAACGGAGGGAAAGTATTCCTGTGTCTTAACGTTGATTTAAAAATTAAAAGTGTTAGGTAAACCTATTAATACTTAAATTATTTATTTTGCTTTTTTCTATGCATGTAAGTATAAGAATACGTTAATGTGTAAAATATCCACTGTTCTAAAAATGTCAGTGTTTCACTTGACCAACGCATAAATAAAGTGACGAGGCCTACAGCAATGTTAAATAATTTACATACAGTGGAAGAATACATAGATGATATGAAGCAGGACTTTCAAAAGTGCTCAGTTTACAGTGGGCAGCCTATATTACAATCGCGAGCAAGGTCACCAAATCGAAATGCAAGGGAGCACCTAGGTGCGTCGCTCCCCTCCCCACCCCTTTGGGATTTTATCTCGGAAGGCTAATTAAATAACTGGCACGTTACAATCAGCTATGTCTTAAAGATGGAAAATACATCAAATAGCGTGACGTGTGTATCCACCACACTCCACGTAGATGCAAGCGGCGGACATGGCGTGACGCGTGTATCCACCACACTCCACGTAGATGCAAGCGGCGGACATGGCGTGACGCGTGTATCCACCACACTCCACGTAGATGCAAGCGGCGGACATAGCGTGACGTGTGTATCCACCACACTCCACGTAGATGCAAGCGGCGGACATGGCGTGACGCGTGTATCCACCACACTCCACGTAGATGCAAGCGGCGGACATGGCGTGACGCGTGTATCCACCACACTCCACGTAGATGCAAGCGGCGGACATGGCGTGACGCGTGTATCCACCACACTCCACGTAGATGCAAGCGGCGGACATGGCGTGACGCGTGTATCCACCACACTCCACGTAGATGCAAGCGGCGGACATGGCGTGACGCGTGTATCCACCACACTCCACGTAGATGCAAGCGGCGGACATGGCGTGACGCGTGTATCCACCACACTCCACGTAGATGCAAGCGGCGGACATGGCGTGACGCGTGTATCCACCACACTCCACGTAGATGCAAGCGGCGGACATGGCGTGACGCGTGTATCCACCACACTCCACGTAGATGCAAGCGGCGGACATGGCGTGACGCGTGTATCCACCACACTCCACGTAGATGCAAGCGGCGGACATGGCGTGACGCGTGTATCCACCACACTCCACGTAGATGCAAGCGGCGGACATGGCGACGTCGTAACTCACACGAAGTTCCGTCTACTTTTTTTCCACTTTACTCTAATTCGGCGCAAATGCACCTGCCTGGCCTTAAGAACTAAGCCTGTCCATCCAGAAATTCAATAAACCTCGAAAGACAACGAAAAGCGTCAATCAAACATGGCAGCAAATCTTCAAAACACGAAAAAGCCAATTTTCGAAAATCCAGTAAACTCTCCAAACGGTCCAAAAATTCGAACCGTCACCGACGGGCGCTACAGAAGAAAAGTTCCGTCCAGTGAATATCTAAAAGTTTTTAATATATAGTCCGAATTAACACTATGTATGGCTACAAACTACAGACACATTATAACATAAAATACTCTCAAAAAATATGTGATAAAGAATTATTTTTATTTTAGTTTACAAAATTATTTAAATTAACCTACACTTTCACTACAGCAGCAAATTTTTGTGGCCAACAAAAAACTGGTATGCATGAGTACCAGAATGAGAAAAACGTGGTACCTGGTACCAAGAGAGAAACTCTGGTACAAATACCGGAATTCTGGTACATATTGCAACACTGATTCCATCCTATGGAACCAACTAGCTCACGGAAACGTCCTGACCCAGACTGACGCGCACTCTACCACCAACCGATAATTAAATCTCGATGCACTTTGCGGCCTTCTTTCAACTCAGAAATATAACGATCAATAGTAGTTAGTCTGACCTTTTAAGAGCAGCAATTACCATCTGCAGTTATAATATACACAGATATTTTCAAAGTCAACCCTGGTGTGCAATCTGTGTTGCAATATTTTCTGTGTTTCCGCTTCAGACATGTCCAAAAAAAATTGCAACGCTAAAAGTGTTCGCTGCCCAGCTTGTTCCCAACCTCAATATGTAGTAGATTGTCCCATTGCGGATACATCTGTCTGTATGCACTGTGCTGGTCAGCAGCTGGCTAATGTTAGAGGCTAAATGTCCAGTTTGGGAGATGGAGCGCGAGGTCAAACATGTTATGACATATTACCTTTCTTATGCTGATGCCAAAACTAAAGTCCAACCTTATTTCCGACACAATGGAGCATATGTTCACCATAGCTAAAAAAGACTGGACTCATAATTTTGACCGGGAGAGTCTTGTTCAATCATTTATTCATATTATGTTAAATGCCTCTCTGGTTTTAGTTCCTAAGTGTTTTTGGATAATGTTCAGTAACAATGATCATTTATGAATTGTTTCTGCACATTTGGTTTTATTAGGTAAATAATTAACATAAGAAATAGTAGGATACTTCCCAGAGATACCAGGTCACCTTTCCCAACAACAAAAGCGAATATAGCTCCTTGGTGATGTATTGTTGATAACTTAACATGAAAATAATCACAAAGAAACCCTTGTAAATCACAAGCCTTCAAACAGTCGAATTTACACGGCACACGGCACTTTCACATACTACCAGCAAACAACTGTCTTAAATCCAAAATGAAAGGCCAAAATTGATGCGCATTTGTTTCCTGTGTGAATGCGCTGTTCAATAATGTATCACTGTGATACACGTAAACAACACATAAAGCCAGAGAATGCCTTTTTTGTATGATATACTGTAACTTATGTATATTTTTTATACTACTTCCACATTATGTAGTACAATTGTCTCGTGAATATCAACAAGGTCAGTCTTGCAAAATTCCCCCCCAGATTAAAATCATATTCCGACACTGCTCGATTACAGTGGTTTACACACGTACATTTTTAGCGTGTCGGCACAAACATACTTTGTGATTCACATATTGTGAATTAAGGTTTGGTTGCTAAAGCTATTCTCACATTTAACATGGTTCAGCAACCCAATTAAACTATATTTTACATATACTTTACGTGTTTTACCACAAAAATACTTAAATTTCATAGCCCCTCACTATCACATGTCATGATATATACCACAAATCACATGATACCCCCATGAAATTCGGGTCACGTGTGATTAGTAATGTCCTTATAAACCATTTTTAGCTATTATTTTCCCTTTATTTGGAAAAGCCCTGATTCTAAATAATTACCTTTATTTTACCAGTAAGGTGCTTGGAAGTTTCATACCTTTTCCTATTAACATGAGACAACTCGTGACAGTTGCTCTATACGCTACACGATGTGTCAAACATGAAGGGGTAAAAAACAGTCTCCAACTCCCTTGGTTAACAGAAGTCAATGACAAAAATTCTAAATGGCAATGTACAAAGACTGCACTATACACCACGCATGTTACTGACAGTTCAATGCACTGCCATGGTAACCCTAGCGACACCAGTAATTCACAATCCTGGATCACTTCGAGTGCAGTATACCAAGATAATCTCTATCAGGGTGGCAAACAGTTAAGACAAGAAAGATTCAAGTACATAAATTTTGAAAATCAAGGCTACCAATTTTTACGTTGGTAGTATTGTGTCAAACTCCACACTTAAAGCTGTGGGAATTGGGGTTATTCATTATAAAAAGACAAATAATTACAAAATTGCAAAACACTACACCCACTTTCTTCTACAAATAAGCCCTCACCTGTCATTGCCTTTCTTTACAATACCCTAAATAAATATTTACAATCAATATGATTTATTTGAAATATTTGCACTGAATGTGTTTCTGTCATGTTCATCATCTCAAGAATTTGGATAACTGGGTAAATACAATCTTCTAAAAGTATATACACGTTGTTTTACGCAGTGACTACCACTACGACTTGTAACAAACGAGACATTTTCACGGACGAGTTGCTAAGTACTGATTGTGGGTTATAAATATGTGGAGTTAAACAACCTGCACAGACTTGAATATTTCCTTTTGCTTTATGCTGAGTTAAAATTGATACAGCAATCAGTAAATTAATGTGATTTATGGAAATTATCACACGAAACATGGGAGAGAATTACAACTGATGCAGAATTCTTATGCTTTAAAAAACTTAATTGGTTACCTGCGTCTGTATAAGAAACACCTACTATATAGCCTGGTACTAGTGTACAAAATATAATCTTAGTCTATCATATCAGAATACTTTTACACCTAGCAGAAAACATTGGGACATTAACACTTGCTCAGACTTACGCAAATTCATTCCCTGTCTCTGTTGCAAGAGCATAGAGAAATTTACCTGCGCAAGTGTGATTCTTCTGATACTTTGAAGTACAATTCTTCTAATAGGTACGCACCAAATCATTAAATGTCTCATTGGTTGCATTAGGCAAAACATATTTTTCCCATTAATTCACAAAGTCCGGCATAGGCTGTTCACGATAAAGTGAGCACTTTTGAGGCCCTAGTTACTTTTATTCCTATCAACCATTTTTTATCCTTCAGTCACTTTTTAAAATAAATATTGCCATGCATGTAAACACAGTGTATATATTTCACCGGACTCAAAAGTTAACATCTAAGGCTACAATAAAATATATTTATTGACTATTATTCCAAATGAGAGGGCTTCAAAAAGTGCTCACTTTACCGTGGATAGACTATACCTTGCTCTCTTCATGGTTTGTCCACTTATTTCAAGGAATTATGCGTCACATTTTTTTTTGTTGAAACATCTTGACTTTCATGTTAAAGGCTGTTTGTGGTAGAGTGTGAAAATTTGAAAGCTCTGCTTAAGATATAACCATAGATTAAAAAATGAGGTAGACCGATCTAGCTGGCTGCGCACAACCAATCTCCGTGTCCCAACTCGGAATAACTGCTTTTCTGCCAACATAAGTAGCAAAAACAGGGTTGATTGGATTTGAGGTTAGAACACTGTTTAGTAAACAAGTGCTTCGAGAGATTTCTATTTTTCTTCTGGCCAATTTGGAATGCAGTTTGGTTACATTCAAATTGGTGAAAGTATTTTATTCATATAAAAGTGCTTGTCTTTTGANTAAGATATAACCATAGATTAAAAAATGAGGTAGACCGATCTAGCTGGCTGCGCACAACCAATCTCCGTGTCCCAACACTGAATAACTGCTTTTCTGCCAACATGAGTAGCAAAAACAGGGTTGATTGGATTTGAGGTTAGAACACTGTTTAGTAAACAAGTGCTTCGAGATATTTCTATTTTTCTTCTGACCAATTTGGAATGCAGTTTGGTTACATTCAAATTGGTGAAAGTATTTTATTCATATAAAAGTGCTTGTCTTTTGAAAATTATGATATAAGCAGGTTCATCACAGTTGACCATGTGGCTTTGACAGTTGTGTTCCTTTGCGGTAGATCAACGTTGGGTCCACGGGCAGAAGANTCATCACAGTTGACCATGTGGCTTTGACAGTTGTGTTCCTTTGCGGTAGATCAACGTTGGGTCCACGGGCAGAAGACGAGTAAGCAGACCACCTCATCTTTAGTCTATGGATATATCAGGCGTAATCACTTTATCCATGTGTAAGTCGAGTGATAACATTAAATTATAAGAAACCAAAATGTGTTGTTAATATGCCAACTCGTACTCTAATGTGGATAATAGAAAAAACAACGTGATCATAGCCATAAACTTTCCCATTACAACATCCAAGACTTAAGATCTATTTTACTTGACTTGCTGCCAACTTAACTGCAGGCCTGTATGTCTGTGTGTAGAGTAACACATATATACTTACAAGGCAGTGATTCTATTCAAAGGTTGATTTCAAAAGTGCTCACTTTGCCATGAACAGCCAGTTGTAATTATTTTCCATGCTCATGTATATTTTTGGTGATGAAAGTTATAACTTTTATAGGGCCATTGTAATTTTATTATATAAGAATTACAGTTATCTCCAGGTTCCTCACCTCATATCTTAAATAATAATAAGTTTCTGTAGATTAATTTTCAAGTCTTTAAGCAATTAATCTGCATTGTTACCCATTTCATTTGGTCACTTAAGAGCACCTGCGCCAGAGATTTGTTTTTCGTGTTCGAGGCACAGAGCCATGGGAGACAACACGCTCACCCGGTGCGCTATCGCAAGTGCAAGGTGCTGAACCGACACGCAGAGCTTCCATTGTTACACTTTCCTGTGCAAATTATGTCTGTAAGAATGGGATTTTATTACAAACCATGAAAGCCAACAGATGTCGCTACGACTTTATGGTTCTACTTATCTCCTACCTCTTAAAGAAACTGAGCAGACAAGATCTCAAAATAAGATTTTGTTGCCATTTCACTATTTATTCTTTTAAAATATACATAACATGTTAAAAATAAAACTGTATGAGCTTAGTTAGTTGATTTTTATCTTTTCTGGCAAAACTTTTTACAGAGGTATGCATGAATATGATCAGGATACATCAAAGACATTATATTTTGCATACTATCATCCAATAATGACCTACAGTATTGAAATATGTGGACACACTGAAAACTTCAGAAAATAGTTATCATAATAATCTCAAACGTACACNTGACCTACAGTATTGAAATATGTGGACACACTGAAAACTTCAGAAAATAGTTATCATAATAATCTCAAACGTACACAATTTATCAAGTTGTATCAGTTATTTAAAAACATAAATATTCTTCCCATTTATAATGAATACAGCCTTAGACCTCTATTGTTTATGGAAAAAACAAATCAAATTCAAGATCAACAGTGATATTCACAGTTNATGAATACAGCCTTAGACCTCTATTGTTTATGGAAAAAACAAATCAAATTCAAGATCAACAGTGATATTCACAGTTGCAACTCAAGCAATTCTCGAAATCTTAGGATTGGCAAACACAACACTCTACGGTACAAACTGTCCACACTTGGGTAATACTTTCTTTAACTCTCTGCCATTATCTATTGCCCAAATATGAAATACAGATTTGTTCAAATCCACATTAAGAAAATTCTTCCAGGTTAAATTGGTTTTTACTATCAAAATGAAATTAAAAACCATTTGAAAATGGTAAACTAACCAAAATTGTCTCTCTCCTCACAGGGTACTTACTATCAATAGGTACATCATAACCCTATCAAAATAATATTCATGTGACACGTGGATATTATCCTTTAATTGTGTAGTTCCTTATTTGACTTGGATACATGTTTTGTATTGTATTGTAAATTATTTGGCTATTTTATTTTTTGTTNTTGTGTAGTTCCTTATTTGACTTGGATACATGTTTTGTATTGTATTGTAAATTATTTGGCTATTTTATTTTTTGTTTAAGGCATTATGTATGTACATTTATTTGTTTATATGTGTCTTGTTTCTATATTTTCTTAGGTTTATAGAGTTGCTGTACTTTGGCACTTCCTTGGTCTAATTTAACATGTATCAATATTTTAATTATTTTCTTTTGCTGAGCGCATTGTATGCGTGTAATTTGTTTATACTTTACTTAATCCATATCCGTAGGCTTCTGGGATCAACGGAATGCAAATAAATAAAAAACGTACAAATGATGAATGTAAGGAAATTATGTCCNTCCGTAGGCTTCTGGGATCAACGGAATGCAAATAAATAAAAAACGTACAAATGATGAATGTAAGGAAATTATGTCCAGACTAATACTCTTAGGTTATGACATCTTTGCTTAGGCTATAATGCATTTTGCCTATCATATTATGCAAGTTCCCTAACATTTTGAAGTTGGTTAGACATAAGAGACGACATCTTCGTAAATAACATACGAATGGGTGTGACACTGCAAAAGTTGTATTGAGGAACTGCACCAGCACTGGACGAGTGTGGAGAACTACCCGTTGACAACTCTACCAGTGCAGTCTGACGCGNTATAGCTGACGGAACCTTGGCCTTGGAATGGAAAGTCAAGCAACATCTGATGCCAGGAAGGGAAAAAGGAGGGGTTTGAGGGGAAATTACTATGACACATCGCCAGTGTTGCCAAATTAGCGGATATCGTTAAAATTTACGGAATTTAAACCAACAAAATATTCATTTTAGCAGGCAGCGGTATATTAAATGGTTTCAGAAATAGGATTTTTACATGTCAAAGTTGAAAAACTGTTGTAAATTTGTCACTAGAATAGAGATGAAATATATAGAAAATGCAGCATTATGGTAAAACTTCTTTATTGCTTTAAGTGTAACCATCCTTAACGGGTTTCTCTTTGAAATCACAATTTTCAATTAATTTTGTCTGATGTTTTGGCATTTTGTCTATATTTGGCGGGAATTTAGCGGATTTCGAAATTGGAATTGGCAACACTGCTCATCACGCCACACAACAGGCAACGCAGCATAACATTACACACAACTGAACTTAACAAGGGCGTAGAGTCATTTCACATTACCTCGGTACGCTGCCATTACTACACGGACACATGAAAAGTCTTAGTAACGAAATTAAATTATTCGTAAAAATAATCAAATTCCTACACTTGAATCATTTGTTCTCGATGGTCATTTAACAAAATTAATTGTAGTCCCCAACCCCAAAAAAGTTGTACACAACCAACAAAAACTACACTTTACGATAATCGTATTTAACACAACCCATTTTATGTAAGGTTTGTGTACATAGCATACAAACAGTGACATTATCCTAACTAAACAAAATTTATTGCACGAAATCCGTACAACGCACAAGTCTCGTAGACCGAACTGTCGCGCCGTATGTCCTATCTGTTGTGAAGGTGACCTCCACACCCACCAACACGCATGACGTCGCACGTCGACTAATGTTTACACTTATCACACGCCCTCTCCTTGAATGCATTTCCTTTCCTAGTAAAGTTAGAAAATTATACTTCACTACAGGACAGCCTAATTTTTTGTCCCTGCAATTAAATGTATATTTTTAAAAATCTACTCACCTATTTTTTTCCAGTTCGTTATGAGTCGTCCTGAAATTAAAAAAAAATGTTTTAAAAGATACAGATAAAAGAAACAATATCAGCTTTCAGTAATTACACATGTAAGACTTCCAAAAGTCGCCATATATGACATACCTGCTTCCCTGAGATTTCTTTGTCTTTGGCCTTTTGTTTACAATTCTGAGATCATCTGGCATTGGCAGTGTGGACGCATATCCATGCTCGGCTTCTGCAACAGAAACGTGAGCGTCAAAATCAGCTGATTCGAAGGAACACAAAACTTCACACGGGGAGCCATGTTGACGTGGATGCATATTCATAATAGAGGGAACGACACTGAATCTTACCTCTGTCTCGCCTTTCTAAGTATTCGGCAGCTTGCAACAGTGCCTCAATACTCATTATTGTGCTAAACGTAAGAACGGTAAAATAAGATAAAAATTATTCGCAAAGCACGAACTTCACACACCACTATATCCCACTCCCTTGTTTCAACGCGCTCACTAAGTCAGTTCCACGGCACTTGCATGTATTGATGTCAAACGGATTGTGTGCCTTCCACACAAACCCGCGAAGTAACCACGCTTCCATTGGCTTGACGTCACACTGGCGGCGAATCAGATCCGCTCTTACTTGGCGCACAGCTACCTGGCCAGTCACGTGAATCTCATGCCTTGAAACAAAACAAACAGCTCGGGACCGAGAGCTCGTCATGCAGTATCGAGAGTTAGTGACAGGAATATATATTCGATTATCTCGCTGCTACTAGAGTTACATTATGTACAGCGAATTTATTGCAGTATGCCTTCACCATAGTGAATTGTAGTCTAAATAATACTCCAATCAGTTCTAGTGGTCGAGAATAAAATAAGGGTTTGTATTAAAGTACCATTATTGTAACTTAAAGTGCGTTTAAGATAAAATACTGAAGAATTAAGAATCGTACTTATGACTCGTTAAGTACACAGAAAATAAGTTTGATCTAGGAAATGTCAAATATAACCAATCATAATAGTAGGAGACGAAAACAGCCAACGTAACATAGAAAAATTAACAAAAGTGATTATTATTTACATATATTAAATTATTTGTGGTTACTGCTTGTGTATGTGTTATGAAAAAATCGTGAGAAATATAGAAGGGAAGCCGATGCCAACATTCGGCATTTACATCAATAAATCTGAAAATTTAAATTAAAGCTAATTCAATAACCTCTTCCAAGAAATATAACATGACCGTGAAATGTTCTTTAAATAAAGAGGATATTGTTTCTCGATTAAAATAATACATTTCATAAGATTTCACAATACAGCATAACCTAAATAAAAGATAAGACAGTCTCCGACCAAAAACAACTGTCACTGTGCTCTGATTGGCTACTTTGCCTTGACTTGTACTAGAAGATATCAAATATATAGATTTCTTAAATCAATCCAAGAACGCACACGACCCACACATTGCAGTCATAAACCAATATTTGGTTCATATTCTAAGCACACTGCTTAAGGTTTCTGTTAAGCCAATCGTAAACGTTTCCTTAAGCCTGTATGCCACGATGGTAGATTTCTTTAACGACTCCATGCAAGCTAGCATGGCTGCTTGTCTGGAATGTTCTATAGAAGATTTGGCTGATTGTTAACCATTTTCATGGACGTTTTCGTAATTTGTCGTGTGCAATGTCGATGGATGGTTTCCTACAGAGTTTAAATTTAAGCCAATCAGAGAGAGGGTGGTAGAATCATTTTATTTATTTTGTTTTGAGAAAGAGCATGAAACTATTTAAAACGAATAAATAGCAATTAAAAAACGACAGAAATATTTGCTGATTCTTTTGTGAGATAATTAAGGTAAATATTCGTGTTTATTCAACACAAAAGAAGCAGTCTTAACAACAAAACTAGGCGCATAAACACATAATGCTGTAATCGTAAATGAAAATAGTTCCTGAACCACAGTTGCAGAAGTAAATCATAAAAAATGCACTCGTATATACTTGTGCTGCAGCGAGTATATGTTATTCCAAAGAACACTTCATAACTGCTTGCGTGCTGGCTCGGGTAACAGGTTTCATGGAAGCTTCTACCCAAGCCTGTCTGGAAAANAACACTTCATAACTGCTTGCGTGCTGGCTCGGGTAACAGGTTTCATGGAAGCTTCTACCCAAGCCTGTCTGGAAAATTTTTATCGTGGTATACAGGCTTAACAGTACCCAATAGTTAGGTTTTTTAAATTTTTTTTAGATTCAGTTACAAAGATTAAGAAAAATATGATCCTAATAAAAATTGGTTATCGAACGTAATGCCATTTTGAAAAAAAAAAAAATAAAACAGTGATTTTAAGAGCAACCTCTTTGCATTGTAACCTCTGTTTCATATAACTTCAGTTAATTTTGACAGTTTTCGAAAATAAGAACGGTCACAGGCATTCTGTCAGAGAAGAAAAATATATTTGAAAACAACCTATACGAATCCAAAGACAGACATTGAAAAATGGGGGTTACCATTCATATAGCCGAACATCTGTTCCATTCCTCTCGAAGTAGTTCCGGCATGTTCGAACAGATATTAGCACTATTACATTTTTTTCCCTCCGTCAACAGCAAAAATTTTAATGAAATGGTGACCGAGAACGTACTCACTGTTACCACATGTATTTTATTGTGAATTGATATACCGCACTATATGTAAATTTATTATATTTTGGTGTTATTGTTGTATAAATAACATATTTCCACTTTTAGAAAAATGAGAACAAGTTGTATATCCGATTGTGGAGATCGTTAATGTATGTCTGTATGCCTGACCTTCAGTCAGCATACGGGAGTAATCCTACCGATGGCTACAGGCTGCATATCGTCGATACGGAAGCAGACGACCTGAGGTAACGACGGCTCCAACCAAGGCTGACGTAGCACTGGACCATGAATCGTGCCACCCCTCATTACCCCTTATCATAATTTGATCTTCGCCCCCAAAAGTAACTGACTTCCATGCATCACTCTACACTTCGCCCATACCTGACTGCTTCTTCACACATGCCGGAACGCCTTATAACCGGCATGCTCCCCTTCTATACACTTACCACATTCACCAAAATCAATGACACCAACACCCACCATCTTGCTTAACTAGCCCGTAAGAACCTCCTGGTCGGAAGGGCAACACTGCACACACACATAATTCTGGGTACAACACTTTCAACACATTACATATATATATATATATATATATATATATATAATGTTAGCTTAATTCATCTCAAGTTTCTAAGAGTCTTGACTCATCGTACTTGAACAGTCCTCGTGGACTTAACTTAAGTTTAGGTTAATTAGGCTAAGACTAACCTCTTCTTTCAGGCAAATTACCATCTTGTGNAGCATACGGGAGTAATCCTACCGATGGCTACAGGCTGCATATAATATATAATGTTAGCTTAATTCATCTCAAGTTTCTAAGAGTCTTGACTCATCGTACTTGAACAGTCCTCGTGGACTTAACTTAAGTTTAGGTTAATTAGGCTAAGACTAACCTCTTCTTTCAGGCAAATTACCATCTTGTGAAGGATTATGAAAAAGTCGGTTTGTGCTAGCTTGCTGGCACTCACCGACAGCTAATTCTATTTTTCGTTTGAGTTTCAGGATCCACTGGGGATCCGGATTCGAAGGGGACCTGTCCAATTCCGCTCTCCCCCCACCAGAGTGATGCGCAAGTGTTACTCTGGTTAAACCCAGCCCCAATTGAAAGAAAGTTCCTGCCCCCTCTCTACTAGCACTTTTATCCTATCATAATAAAGAGCATGATTCCTATCCTCTGTCTCCTGTAGCATTTTCTGTTAAACATGATAATGCATGAAACAATTTTTAATTCTTTCCTGTCGAAAGGGTTTTTACGGTGACTATGCCAGGTTTTCCCTTTCTCTTCTAATTATAGTTTAGCTATAAGTACACTTAGGGAGGTTGTCATGGCCACAATCTGGCCATGGCAGCCCAATCCCTCTTTGCCATGATGCATGTCTCCTTGCATGATACTCCCTTCCTTGTAGGCGTATGGGGCTTAGCCCTGAGATGCACTTAACTCCCGTCCCTACCACGGGCTCATAAAACACTTAGTTTTAGAGTAGTTACTTAAAAAAAAAAAAAGTGGTCTTTATATAAATCCTACCTCCTGCGACAAGACCAACGACCACTACTTCGGCCAAAAAGAACGTAAATTCTGGGTACAGCACTTACTACACAAAAAAAAAAAAATGAAACAGCAAGCTTTTTGCTTTGGATAGAGAATCATTTAATGGGAATTATAGGAACAGGGAAATACAGGGCTAAAGAAACTCCATTTCAGGATAAAAAACAAAAGTACATATCCGTAACTCAAAATGAATATGAATAAGAGAAAAAATCCGTTATGGAGTGTATCGATATTGTATTCCACTACAAAAAAGTCGAAAGCAATTCGAAACCTGTCGTAGTTTCTGCCCATCTCCTAGATGTTGCTTGTATTCTTGATTTAATTTGTTACTGCGAGGGTGACGTTTCTATATCCCCCTCCCTTTTATTTGCATTGAAATACTGAAAACATAAGCCCAGTACTAAGGGTGGATTTACGATTGATTTGATAGAAACCTAAAGGAATTTGCTTCAAATGTGAACAAACATTTTCAAGGGTGGCCATTTGATAATGGCAGCTGTGTGCAGGTCGTGTATGGGTCGTGTGCATTCTTGGTTTGACTTAAGATATACTTATATTTTACATATTAAGTACGAGTTGACATTAGCCGAAACTCTCGGCACGTGTGCTCACTCTCAGTGCAGCACCTTTTGGCCATAGCAAATGTAAAGGCAACACCAGGCTTCGTAGCGCCCCTGATCAAGACGCATACAAACAACAGACACCATTGTGTAACACAAAGTTTTTGTGAGTGTTGGTGGCACTCAAAAGCAGAGTCTAACCATTCTCAGTTTAAGCAAAGTGTAAACCACAAATGAATAGTGTTTTTAAACATAATTTAAAATTATGTCACAGTTAAGTGCAAATGACTTCCTACTTGGGGCACAAGGTTCACCTGTGCCAACCTAATATTAGCCCCCACAGGCATCACCTGACTGGGGGCATTTCAGTTTATGTGTTTTTCTTTAGGTATAGTGAATTTAAAATTGTATATGTTTATTTTTCAGCAGTCAACAGGTTTACAGAATCGAAACCACACGTTTCCAGCTTTGCATGCACGTAAACTTAACATGAAAGTGCATTGTCATCAGTAATTTAACAGCTTGTGTAGTTTGTAGAATGCATATGTTTTCGTTAGTGACAATGTTCAGTCTCCAATTAGCTAAGGGAATTTTCCCACTCATGCAATTTAAAAAATTAAGGTCATAATCCTATTTTGCCTTTTATTTTACGCCCACGCTATTCTAACTACTGGCATCTTCACAGCAAGTGGGCGGAAAGATGCAGGAAGCGATTTAGTCTGAAGCAGGTATTCATCGGAGCAGGCCGTGCGGTTCGTGACTCCTGGGCACTCCATCAAATTTGCATTGTCGAGCATCAAGAATAATAGTTTTCACTCTTTTCAACCAGAACATTATTCAATGCAACTTCATCGCAAAGGAGGAGCACCTGTCCACCTCCTGCAGTTCTAAAGCCCCAGCAGTGTAACTTCGTCACGTAAATCCGGAGAGCACACATTCATTCATTTTCCCGCATTAGCCACATACGGGCTAAGTGCATCAGGGCCACTTAACATAACAATGTCAGCATAGTCAACTGGTTTGTAATGTCAGAATGCCAATAAATGACTTCAAAACCAGGTCAAGCGTTTTGATTGCAGGCCTTGCTTCTTAAATGCATTTGGGAGCTGGACCCATCAACCAGCCATTCTCAGGGTTCTAGTGTTATCAGTGTAATATGTTTTTTATTAGTGTTTAATTGGCATGTGGAGTGGCCTTAGAACTCCGCATTCATTTATCTTCATAGCAGCATAATTGTCCTCCTCACAAAAGGCACTTGCATAGGTACCGGGCCGACAACGACTGCCCACCGCTAGCAGCCTATCAAACCGCAATTAATACCCCTTCAATTGAGATATAGAGGATCGGGAATTAGCCTAGCCACCTGGGTGATTCGACCAAGACTTACATCAGCAGAGCAGCCGGTAAGAAATCAACAAGACGTCTCTGGTGAGTGTTTCCTGCCAGAACTTTGCATGAGTAAAATTGTAGAGGTGACAGCACTGCCATTCTCCAACCCCAACCTCAGGTCAACTGGTGGTCTTCCAGTGTGGCTAGAAAAGCCACTTTTCAATATTATTGAAAGTTTTGAAAAATTTCAAAAGTCACATTTTTGAAAACCATTATATCAAGACAATGGCACCCTCTGGTGTGACTATGAAAGCCATTTATTAACATTTTGCAACTTGGGAAAAATTTCAAAAGATGTTTACAAATTTTGGAAAGTTGTATTCAAACAGTTTTCTAACAGTTTAAAATGTACTAGCATTTGTAACACTCATTCTAGGGCATCCTTAATGTGTTAAATCAAGCTACAGGTCATAAACACGGCGAAAAAATAGTATTTTTCTAATCAACTTACAAGTGTTGGAATAGTATGCAAACTTCACACGTGTCAAATGTATCAATGTAACGCCATCTGGATGTGCCTGAAGACACCCTTCAGGTGTTACGTACGAGTAAATAGCCAAAAATGGCATTTCAATCACTGTAGTAAAATCACACAAAAACCTGTACGTGGAGTATTTACAAAGCAAACAGTAAAGTGTGTAACTGTGCATGCAACATAACTCTGGTCAAATCAAATGGAGTAAAACCGTCTCTAACTATTTCTGTGACTTTGTAACATTTGAAATACTTTTTGTAAATTTTTAATATGAATAGTTATGCAACAAATTTCAAGTGTAGGAGCCGTTCAGACACAAGTGGAGTGTCTCATCAAACTTTTTAAACACTTTAAAACAGCGCTAAAATCATTTCATGATATTCAAGTGCATTTTCAAAACATTTTGCCAAACGTTTCTGTAAAATTTAATTATGGTGGAATGGCATGCGGTCGACAAAGGCCATTGCCAATAGATCTCCACATTCCTGAACGAAGTGGCCACTTTCTTTCACCCCTTTACGCCACCACAGTAACATACACAGAGGTGACAAAAGTCATGGGATAGCAATATGCAAATATACAGATGGCAGTAGTATCGCGTACAAAATGTATAAATGGGCAGTGCATTGGTTGGGCTTTCATTTGTAGTCAAGTGATTCATGTGAAAAGGTTTCTGATGTGATTATGGCCACACGACGGAAATTAACAGACTTTGAATGCGGAATGGTAATTGGAGCTAGACACATGGGACATTCCATTTCGGAAATGGTGAGGGAACTCAACATTCCAAGATCCACAGTGTCAAGAGTGTGCCGAGAATACCTAATTTCAGGCATAACCTCCTACCATGGACAACGCAGTGGCCGACCGCCTGCACTTAATGACCGAGACCAACGACGTGTGCGCAGAATGGTCAGTGTTAACAGACAGGCAACACTGCTTGAAATAACAGTAGGAATCAATGCGGGACGTACTACGGACGTGTCCGTCAGGACAGTGCGGCGAAATTTGTCTGTACTGGGCTATGCCAGTAGAAGACAGACTCGAGTGCCTTTACTAACAGCACGACATCACCTGCAGCGCATCTCCTGGGCTCGTGACCATATCGGTTGGACCCTAGACGACTGGAAAACCGTGGCTTGGTGAGATGAATCCCAATTTCAGTTTGTAATAGCTGATGGTAGGGTTCTAGTGTGGTGCAGACCCNGCCAGTAGAAGACAGACTCGAGTGCCTTTACTAACAGCACGACATCACCTGCAGCGCATCTCCTGGGCTCGTGACCATATCGGTTGGACCCTAGACGACTGGAAAACCGTGGCTTGGTCAGATGAGTCCCGATTTCAGTTGGTAAGAGCGATGGTAGGGTTCGAGTGTGGCACAGACCCCACGAATCCATGGACCCAAGTTGTCAACAAGGAACTGTGCAAGCTGGTGGTGGCTCCATAATGGTGTGGGCTGTTTTTACATGGAATGGACTGGGTCCTCTGGTCCAACTGAACCGATCATTGACTGGAAAGGGTTATGTTCAGCTACTTGGAGACCACTTGCAGCCACTTAGGGAATTCATGTACCCAAACAACGATGGAACTTTCATGGAAGACAATGCGCCATGTCATAGGGTCACAACTGTTCGCGATTGGTTTGAAGAACATTCTGGACAATTCCAGCGAATGATTTGGCCACCAAGATCGCCCGACATGAATCCCATCGAACATTTATGAGACATAATCGAGAAGTAAGTTCGTGCACACACTCCTACACCAGCAACAANTCGCGATTGGTTTGAAGAACATTCTGGACCATTCCAGCGAATGATTTGGCCACCAAGATCGCCCGACATGAATCCCATCAAACATTTATGAGACATAATCGAGAAGTAAGTTCGTGCACACACTCCTACACCAGCAACACTTTCGCAATTATGGACGTCTATAGAGTCAGCATGGCTCAATATTTCTGCCAGGGACTTCCAACGACTTGTTGAGTCCATGCCATGTGAGTTGCTGCACTTCACCGGGCAAAAGGAGGTCCGACGCGTTATTAGGAGGTATCCCATGACTTTTGTCGCCTCAGTGTAATGCACCAATGGAGATTAATTGATACGAGCAGCGACGAAGATTTGCGAAGGCGTACGAGCTGCACC
>NQII01001853.1:184566-200475 GCA_002778355.1 Clitarchus hookeri | reverse complement strand
CATGTCAGTACAAAAAAGAGAACATCACAGAAGCACAAACAAAATCCCAACGAATACAATTACGACAGTATGAACAGTCGCAAATCTTGTATTGTGCAACGGTAAGGGACCAAACATAATAACTTGCATTCATTGTAATCAGCCATACCAAGCCCAGTGTGTTGTGCCATATGAACACATGCATGTTTGCGAGGGGAAATTTGTGTGTGCACTGTGTTATGACAGCCCGTCAGAAGCGACACTGGTCCATCCAGACTCACACAGTGGTTATCAAGTACCAACACAATATCAACAACTTGTGTTCTATGGTGCCAGAAACGATGTGGTGAAGTGACAGCTTTGTGGGCATCAGCATCACCAAAGCTGTGTTCCCATGAACAAGTGGATAGCGGATTTAGAAAATTCATACGAATGGCAGGCANAGTGACAGCTTTGTGGGCATCAGCATCACCAAAGCTGTGTTCCCATGAACAAGTGGATAGCGGATTTAGAAAATTCATACGAATGGCAGGCATGCACAATATGTCGTCTGCAATGTAAGGCAACACCAACTGCCACGCAGAATACCTGTCCCACCACTGTTTCCACCATACCACTTGTGAAAACTACATTATAACATTATAATAGTGCCAACCTGAGCAAGAACAAAAAAGGGAAAACATACAGAAGCAAAACTGCACTAAAACACCCAACAAATCATCAGTACGGTTTCAATTGTTACCGATGTTTGCGTTCTTACCGACAGAAGATCCCTAGACCTTTGTATAACCTGACACCACCATCATGATGTTTGTGAGGAAGAGTGGCCTAATTCCTTCAGGGGCCAGCTGAGTGGAGACACAAGACAATAATGACGATCGATCAATCACTTGGGATGAAATTGACCACATTTTCATCAGTATTCCAGTGCCATTATAATGTTACATTCTCCTCTTTGCAATCATGCAGTCGCGCAGTCCTAGACAAAAAATGGGCCCACGTAACTCTAATGGTATTTGCTATGCGAAGATACACCTGTTACAACAGTACCACCCAAGTATGATGGTGACCAAAGTACTGGAGGTAGTAGCCGGAAAGGTCTTACTGGAGTACCACAGCGCACTAGCCTCACTCATTCATGCCCATCAGAGGTGATCATGGGTTCGATAATGTTCTGATGTGGTCGAGGTTACCCAGGGCTGGTTGAGTGTTGGATTGCCGGTGCCATAACCCATTGGAGAGTTAGTGATAGGGTCCTTCGGCGATGGCCCAGTGGGCCGTGGATGCCTCCATCAGTTTGCAAATGATGTCACATTCCTACTGTTAAACTGTTTACACCTTATGACGAGACTATAGGCCGTCTCGTATGACTGAAATATATAAACAATTGTGGGTAGTACTATAAAGGGTGTAGTAACCTATGTGTCCCAGATGACAATGACTGTACACAAATTGAACTTTATAAACAGGTTTACTCACTGTGCTTGATTACATGTGAATAATGCAAGAAAACGGACCCAGCACTTAGGGCCTGCTGGTGACCTTATGATGAAATAANTACACCTTATGACGAGACTATAGGCCGTCTCGTATGACTGAAATATATAAACAATTGTGGGTAGTACTATAAAGGGCGTAGTAACCTATGTGTCCCAGATGACAATGACTGTACACAAATTGAACTTTATAAACAGGTTTACTCACTGCGCTTGATTACATGTGAATAATGCAAGAAAACGGACCCAGCACTTAGGGCCTGCTGGTGACCTTATGATGAAATAAACGTGGTATTATGTTGATATGCGATAGTGTTAAGCTCTCCTGTGAGAATGCGGGTGGCCCTCCCTTCGGTAATTAAAATAAAGATAACCAATGCTCAAGTTAATTAATGTTAATATTGCAGTGAAACGATTACAGCCTAAATGATGATGTGACCGAGGGGTGTCGCAGAGTGGGCGACCAACGCCGCCGGTCTGGTACGAGTGCTGAGACCAACTGGCTGAGTGACCTCGGTTTCCGTCAGGAGTGACGAGAACCCAAATCAAACGAAGAATGATGAAACATAACTTCAACTCTAAGTGATATAATTGCAATGGTGAAAAATTGTATAAATTAAATGAACACATTGGTGACACACCCGTTTATTAACAACTCTCTGTTAAGATTGAATTTGTGATGTTGACAGGGAGTATCACTGACCTAAATTACCTGTTACAAGGATGGATGCCTTTATAGGCAATCTTCCCTTTTGAAAACATAATTTATATTTTATAAATATAAATTAAATATAATATTGCATTTGTCGTAAAACGTGTTTGTATTCCACTTCCTATGAAGTGTTGGAATTTCACTGGCTACAGTGTTGACAGGTGGCTATCTTCTGACGGGATGGACGAGTTCACCTTGGCAAAGGGGTATTGAATGCTATGCTTGATTGCTCTTAATACAATAAAACACACCCCTGACTGTAGCCGCGAATGCGGTGACGGTGTTTAATGTATTTGTAAAAATGCTGCACACTACTGGTGACACTTTGGGGGAGATATCACTTCACCTTTGACCTACAAGCCAGTTCGATGTCACTTGGTGGTGCATCACGTCGTATATGTCGCGGCTCGAGCTGCCACGATGCTACGACCAATTGCCAGTGCACCCAATGGCTGTGGTTTTGGAGTAACCACAGTTTCGGATCGCCTACTTATTTATTAAAAGAGTTACCTCTTGTAATAAANGAATTTCACTGGCTACAGTGTTGACAGGTGGCTATCTTCTGACGGGATGGACGAGTTCACCTTGGCAAAGGGGTATGAAATGCTATGCTTGATTGCTCTTAATACAATAAAACACACCCCTGACTGTAGCCGCGAATGCGGTGACGGTGTTTAATGTATTTGTAAAAATGCTGCACACTACTGGTGACACTTTGGGGCAGATATCACTTCACCTTTGGACTACAAGCCAGTTCGATGTCACTTGGTGGTGCATCACGTCGTATATGTCGCGGCTCGAGCTGCCACGATGCTACGACCAATTGCCAGTGCACCCAATGGCTGTGGTTTTGGAGTAACCACCGTTTCGGATCGCCTACTTATTTATTAAAAGAGTTACCTCTTATAATAAATGAGTAGTGCTGTCTCTTGACTTACGCAATCTATGCTGGCAAGAAGGTGCAAGTTCCATTCTTGTCGAACTGCACTATGCACTCTTGGCATGATATCGATGGTGCGGCCTGGTGTAGCTGGTGTAGTTGTTGTGACTGCGGTGGTCAGAGTGAGCACAAGGAGCTTGTGGAAGCGTGGTTCACGTCAGTTCTAGGACGACACCATTCATGAAAGCCAGGACCTCGAGGAGAGCACATCGCACAAAACAACCGGCCAGTTCGGTGGAAGTAAAACCAGTTACAGCAGTGATGGTAACAATGGCGCGACTTGGAAGGGTACACCTCACTTAATGTCACAACCGCTACCAAAAACAATTGAACCGATGGTAATCAACAATGACAAATGGGTATTGGACAAAACGAAGAAGCTGCTTTCCCTATGCAGAAACTGTCCAGGTGAGCAGTATCAATGGCATAGTGATTGTCCTGGAAAGAAAAGGGGCAAGGCAGAGGACACAAATGACAATCCACTGTCACCAAGAATCAAGCAGAAGGGGTAAGGTCGACTGGAGGTTGCATCCCTCACTCTCGACAAGCTGATCCCGACCCCAACTTCTCAACAGACCCTACTGCAGTAGCTCTTCATAGATCAACAACCTCCACCAAGTTCATACACATTCCACTGTACATCAACAGTGTGAAGTGCTATAGCCTTATTGAAATGGCAACATCCCACAACTTTGTATGGCCAGGGTTCTTTGACGTGAGAGGTCTGCGGCACCACAGTGAAGCCATTTGTTTAGCCACAACCAACAATAGCAGGGAAACCATGGGAGAAGCCAACATCATGGTATACATACACGACCTCGAGACAAACATGATAGCACTCGTCATCAATGACATGACGACATCATTCTTGGTCTCCCATGGCTAAAAGAACAAAACTCGATTATTGAACCAGCAGCTAGGAGAATACATTTCGGCACAAAGGAGCGTAGAACAGTGTACAATCTAAACCTCTGCCAAAACAACCATGTGGCCAACATCAAGCTTGACGATCTGGACCACGAAGTACCACCAGCTCACACTGAGGAGGTACAGCGAGTGTTGGAAGAACAACAGGATGTATTTACACCTTAGGATCTTTTACTACGTACCAACAATGCAAAGCATGCAATACCAACAGAACATAGTTGACCATAATTCCCGAACCGTTTGAAGATGTAGTAGTCAAATTCATAACATTGGCATCGACGACAACACGGAAAATTAACACATGGTCATTTAAGCCCTATGCGAACTTATAAGCATAGTTGATCATAATTCCTCGAACAGTTTAAGGTACAATCAGCAAATACATAACATAAGCAAGAGGGTGTTCTCCGAGTCTTCCCTGACGTCCCGACTGGCCCCTACATCACACTCTTACAGGGGATGTTCTTTGAGTCTTCCCAAATCCCTTCCACGTCACCCGACTGGCCCCTACATCATACTCTTGCAGGGGGGTTCTCCGGGTCTTCCCAAATGCTTACCATGTCACCCGACTGTCCCTACACCATGGGTTATCTCAGAGTCTTTCCAAATACGATTACCATTTAATTCTTTCCTACTAGATCATGTACTTCATGCTCTCGCATTTCAAGCATGAGGTTGTCTCAGACATCACACGCTAGCATTCCAAGCCGGGAGGATTATCTAACAGTCTTCCCCAGTCGATGTGACGCGAGGCATAACATAAAGGACGTCGCCATGACACTTGGTGTAACATAAAGAACGTTGCCGAACACTTCAACAATGCACGCATCCTAACATAAAGGGCGACGCAGAACATTGCGATGAAGAACGCGAACCATAACATAAAGGGCACTACCTTACACTTCAACGACGCGGGCATTTTAATATAATGGGTGCTACCATACACTTCAACGATGTGGGTATTTAATATAAAGGATGGCGCCAAACACTTCAACGATGCATGCACCCTAACATAAAGGGTGACTCCGAACACTGTGACGAAGCACGCATGGCATAACATAAAGCACACTACCCTACACTTGAACGGCACGGACACTTTAATATAATGTATGGCGCCGAACACTTCAACGACGCATGCCACCTAATATAAAGGGTGATGCCAAACACTGCGGAGAAGCCCGCGAAGCATAACATAAAGGGCGCTACTTTACAATTCAACAATGCGGGTATTTTAATATAAAGGTTGCCACCTAATACTTCAACAATGTGGGTATTTTAATATAAAGGGTGGCACCAAACACATCAACGAAGCATGCACCTAACATAAAGGGTCACACTGAACACTGTGACGAAGCATGCATGGCATAACCTAAAGGATACTACTGTACACTTCAACGACACATGCATTTTAATATAAAAGGCCGGTTCCGAACACTTCAACGATGCACGCCACCTAAAATAAAGGGCGACGAAGAACACTGCGATGAAATGCGAGCGGCTATACATAAAGGGCGTTACTGTACACTTCAATGGCGCGGGTATTTTTTACATAAATGATGGTGCCGAACACTTCAACGATGCATGATACCTAACATCAAGGGTGACACCGAACACCGCGACGAAGAGTATGTTACACCACAGGAGAAAGCTCTGCATGGCTCCTCCTGTGAAATATGTTTAAATATGATATAGGTTCACGTTGTTAGTATGCAAAATTCATGTACTCATTTACATAAACACACATACAGCAGACCCATCAACACATGCAAACAAAGATTAGCCAACTAAGTTACACCAAAGGGGGAGTTCTGCGCGACACCTCCTGAGAAATATGTTTTACATATGCTGTATGCTCAGAATGTCTGTCAGTACGCAAAAAAAAAATCATGTAAACACTAAAATACACACACGTACAGCAGACCCTCTTCCATGATAAATCTTGCTCCCAAACGCATAACAAGAAACTAACTGACATAATGCTTAGAAAGTCGTTGTACACACACTCCAGCCGGCGAGTGTTTCGTAAATAGTTAAACTATTTAAGGTATTATTAATTGCTTGCTACAGCCAGGCGGTGCGGGGCTTCAGTGACTCCCTCGAGAAATTCGTTTATACTTATGCTGCAATGACCCTTCATTATGTGACCCCCCTTTTTTTTGCCAATGGGAGATTGGGGGGTTTTTACCTAACATGCTGCGAGAGGCTCTCGTCTATGATTGGCTACGCAAGGCTAAGGATATCAACATTGAGAAGCTAGTATAATTCATCATGGCTGAAGAATGTTCGTATTCATTACCCTCCTATCATGTAAAGTCTCACATAGTATAAGCATAGCAGGTTTCGATTTGTTTATGATACACAACCTCGGCAATTATCACATAAGTATTTACGCGCTAGTTGCGAATAATATCCATCTAGTTTAAGATGCAATCGCCAAAAAAAAATTCATAGACATCACTCCCAACATCACGAAAGGACTACATGCCTGATTGGCTACAAGAGGTTCGCGTAACTTTTAATATTTCATCAAAACATGCAAACAAAGATAGACCAATAAGTTAGGCCAAAGGGGAAAAAAAATACATATTCATTACTAGATATTCCGAAAGTCCTTCCTACGAGATATACATCACGTTCTTGCAGGCCAAGCCAGGAGAGTTATCTCACGTTACACCCGAATGTATGCATGAGCGTTATCTCAGAGTCTTCCTAACCATACACAATGATAAAGCATTAAAGACAACTCACACTACTATGAAAACAATGACAGGAACAGTCACGCCACTACTGTAACATATCATTTTCATATGCCTACAATGCGAACAGACATATAAAGCATTAATGTAAGCTATCGCTGTAATAAAGAGAGATCACCACCGTGCATAAAGGAGTCTAACAGGTTATGGGTGGCTCTCGCAGGCCTAACTTAAAGGGCGTTGTAGCACACAACGATAAAGAAGCCTAACATGTCTCGAAAGCGTTTCGACACTAACAAAGCTGACATAAAGGTCACCGCTGTTGCATCTGTATGTATATATGTAGGATTGTTGAACGTGATTTTATTCTTTATAAAATAANCCGAACACTTCAACGATGCATGATACCTAACATCAAGGGTGACACCGAACACCGCGACGAAGAGTATGTTACACCAAAGGAGAAAGCTCTGCATGGCTCCTCCTGTGAAATATGTTTTAGATATGATATACGTTCACGTTGTTAGTACGCAAAATTCATGTACTCATTTACATAAACACACATACAGCAGACCCATCAACACATGCAAACAAAGATTAGCCAANCGCAAAATTCATGTACTCATTTACATAAACACACATACAGCAGACCCATCAACACATGCAAACAAAGATTAGCCAACTAAGTTACACCAAAGGGGGAGTTCTGCGCGACACCTCCTGAGAAATATGTTTTACATATGCTGTATGCTCAGAATGTCTGTCAGTACGCAAAAAAAAAATCATGTAAACACTAAAATACACACACGTACAGCAGACCCTCTTCCATGATAAATCTTGCTCCCAAACGCATAACAAGAAACTAACTGACATAATGCTTAGAAAGTCGTTGTACACACACTCCAGCCGGCGAGTGTTTCGTAAATAGTTAAACTATTTAAGGTATTATTAATTGCTTGCTACAGCCAGGCGGTGCGGGGCTTCAGTGACTCCCTCGAGAAATTCGTTTATACTTATGCTGCAATGACCCTTCATTATGTGACCCCCNGGTGCGGGGCTTCAGTGACTCCCTCGAGAAATTCGTTTATACTTATGCTGCAATGACCCTTCATTATGTGACCCCCTCTTTTTTTGCCAATGGGAGATTGGGGGGTTTTTACCTAACATGCTGCGAGAGGCTCTCGTCTCTGATTGGCTACGCAAGGCTAAGGATATCAACATTGAGAAGCTAGTATAATTCATCATGGCTGAAGAATGTTCGTATTCATTACCCTCCTATCATGTAAAGTCTCACATAGTATAAGCATAGCAGGTTTCGATTTGTTTATGATACACAACCTCGGCAATTACCACATAAGTATTTACGCGCTAGTTGCGAATAATATCCATCTAGTTTAAGATGCAATCGCCAAAAAAAAATTCATAGACATCACTCCCAACATCACGAAAGGACTACATGCCTGATTGGCTACAAGAGGTTCGCGTAACTTTTAATATTTCATCAACACATGCAAACAAAGATAGACCAATAAGTTAGGCCAAAGGGGAAAAAAATACATATTCATTACTAGATATTCCGAAAGTCCTTCCTACGAGATATACATCACGTTCTTGCAGGCCAAGCCAGGAGAGTTATCTCACGTTACACCCGAATGTATGCATGAGCGTTATCTCAGAGTCTTCCTAACCATACACAATGATAAAGCATTAAAGACAACTCACACTACTATGAAAACAATGACAGGAACAGTCACGCCACTACTGCAACATATCATTTTCATATGCCTACAATGCGAACAGACATATAAAGCATTAATGTAAGCTATCGCTGTAATAAAGAGAGATCACCACCGTGCATAAAGGAGTCTAACAGGTTATGGGTGGCTCTCGCAGGCCCAACTTAAAGGGCGTTGTAGCACACAACGATAAAGAAGCCTAACATGTCTCGAAAGCGTTTCGACACTAACAAAGCTGAAATAAAGGTCACCGCTGTTGCATCTGTATGTATATATGTAGGATTGTTGAACGTGATTTTATTCTTTATAAAATAATTAAATTACACGTACAGTCAACATAGTAAAGAAACACGGAAATCACAAGATAAACATGTGATAACAACATTGACAAATGAATGGAAGGTTGCAGAGAGGTTGCAAAGCGTCTGTGGAGGAGTGTAGCCAAACTTTACACCTCATCCCTTGNGAGAGGTTGCAAAGCGTCTGTGGAGGAGTGTAGCCAAACTTTACACCTCATCCCTTGATGGTGGTTGCCGCAGGGAACAAGGAAGCAGTTTTCCGGAATGGAAGAAATTGGAAATCTTCTTTTTCTTTCCACAAGCAACTTCATAGAATGTCGGCGAGATCTGCCTGATGATTGGATAGGGTCCGATCCGAACTGGATCTAATTTATTACGATTCAGCCTATTTCTATTTTCGATATAGACTAAATCGCCAAGTAACTTCCACACGACAGCAGCTAAGTTATCTACACGTTTCTTATTTATTTGAAAACTCTTCATAGAATTCTGGAGAGCTATTTTGCGGTCTTCTTCAAGAGATATTAGGTTGTCTTCCTGAAGGGGCGATATCATGGACTTCTTTCCCAGTAGTAAGTATGATGGTGCAAAGTGTGTGGAGCTATGAATGGTATCATTGTACTCGTTTACACACTCCTGTGCCAGGGTTGACCAGGTTTTATGGTTATCGTTGTTAATTTTACACCGCAGACGATTCACCAATGTTTGGTGTAATCGCTCGTTAAGCCCGTTTGATTCAGGGTGATCAATGCATTTGTATTTTCTAAATAGTTCTTGAAGTCAGTAGAATTGATACCCGTATATTGATCTGCTATTAGGATTGAGATAATATTTTGTTGGACGATTGGGTTAATAACATTTATAAAATCTTGGGCGTTCTGACCCTTTGTAGTGGAGATACACGCATATCTGGTGAAATGATCCACCAGGATATGCATGTATCGTTTGGTGGATCGGTTTCCAGCACAGCCTCCGACACTATCGAGTGACATTATTTGAAAATGCTCTGTAGCAGGGCCTAGTTGTGAGAGTAGACTGATAGCACGACTATGACGAACCTTGTTTTCAAAAGAAATCTTACAGTTTTTATAAAAGCTATGTATAGCTTTGTCCAAACCCTTGAAGTAATAATATGGTCTGATAATTATGGTTGCAATCATCTGTGCTGGACAGATGTGACCATAATGTTTATGAACAAGTTCAATTATTTCGTTTCCTAACTTAGGAGTAACAAAAATTCTTAACTTTTCTCTTAATTTCTTGAGTATGATGCCTTGTTTATACTCTNGTTTCCTAACTTAGGAGTAACAAAAATTCTTAACTTTTCTCTTAATTTCTTGAGTATGATGCCTTGTTTATACTCTATCTGCTTATCTGCTTTCAACTCAGAAAGATTATATGATTTGTATTTTATTATAGTGGGTAGATCTATTAAATTTACAACCTGGATCGCATCTTCATTCTCGAAGTATTCAAGNAAATTACGGTTAAAAACTATAGTAAACAAAATTAAGTCAAAAGTTACCCAACTTTTGTATAAGTACCCATATAGCTTTGTCCAAACCCTTGAAGTAATAATATGGTCTGATAATTATGGTTGCAATAATCTGTGCTGGACAGATGTGACCATAATGTTTATGAACAAGTTCAATTATTTCATTTCCTAACTTAGGAGTAACAAAAATTCTTAACTTTTCTCTTAATTTCTTGAGTATGATGCCTTGTTTATACTCTCTCTGCTTAGCTGCTTTCAACTCAGAAAGATGATATGTTTTGTATTTTATTATAGTGGGTAGATCTATTAAATTTACAACCTGGATCGCATCTTCATTCTCGAAGTATTCAAGGACCGGATTTCTTGAAAGGAGATCAGCCATAACCTTTTCTTTTCCCTTTTTATATATAATATTAAAGTCAAATTAAGATAAATAAAGAATTAGATCTCCAAGGATTTCATCATGGCATTTGTCTTTAAATTCTCTAACGGTTTGTGATCACTGCAGACCGTAAAGTGACGTTCTATTAAGTAGTACTGCCAAAACTTTATTGCGTTTTTGATAGCCTTGCATTCGAGATGAATAATGTCTAAAGGATTTTCTCTACTTGAAAGCTTGCGAGAGAAATACGCAACAGGATGTAGTATTCCACCTTCTTGGGGTTGTTTGAGTGTTGCGCCGATACCTTTGTAGCTGGCATCTGTCTCTATGAAGACGGGCTTTTCGATATAGTAGATAGCCAGGATCGGTTTAGAGCATAAATAATCCTTAATCATCTTGAAGGTCTGTTCACAGTCATCAGACCATTCAAATTTGACATCTTTCCTAAGTAATTTATGTTGTGGTTCTAGTTTCTGCATACTATTTTCTATATATCTCAAGTAGAAGTTTATAGAACCCAGAATACTCCGCACAGCACTCTTATCAGAAGGTCTTTGAAGATTTTGGATAGAGACTAAATTTCCTTGGGCTGGGGAAACCATGTTCTTCGAAATAGTGTGTCCAAGGTACTTGACTGGTTTGGCTGCGAACAAACATTCAACTAGTTTTAATTTGAATCCTTCAGAGTAGATAACGTCTAAAAATTTTCTAATATGATGGAGATGATCCTCCCAAGTTCGGTAGAAAATCAAGATATCATCGATGTAATTGATGGCGAACTCATCCATATTATTTCTTCGGATTATATTTGACAATATCCTCTGGAATGTGGCTGGAGCGTTATTTAAACCAAAGGGAAGAACTTTAAACATGAACTTTCCATACTTAGTGATAAAATAAGTTTTTTTTTAAATCTGGTACTTTAAGTGTGATGCACCAAAAAGCAGAATTAATATATAATACTGTAAAATATTCACAATTTACAACTTTGTCGATCACATCTTGAATTGTAAGGAAAGGAAAACATTCTGGGACTACCAACTTGTTTAATTTTCGGAAGTCAATGCATAGGCGTGATTTTCTTCGTTCGTCTCTCTTGTATGCTAACGTTACAGGAGACACAAATGGAGAATCAGATTCTTCGATGATCCCGGCTTGTAGTAATGTCTTAATCTGAGTTCTGATTTCTGTATCGTCAGGGATTGAACATTTGTATGGGCAAGAGGTGACGTATTCGTCCCTAAGAAGTTTTATCTCAGCGTCTTGTGATCACACTTTACCAATATCAAATTTAACTTTTGCAAACAAATGTCTATATTTTTCAATTATTTGTAAAATGGTTTGTTTCTTCTCATCATTCTCAATATGTTGTAAGTCAGCTTCAAATTCGTCTGTATTCAAATTTTCATTAAAATTTACTTCAATATTTCTATCCAAATCTTCAGTATCTTCTGGAGTCTGCATCCGATCATTATTTGACCGGTATTCCTGTAGATCTATTACGTTCTCGCTATTTATGTGTTGAAAAATTCTTAGATTCTCATTTTGAATCAACTTAAATTTCTGAATAGCATCGATACCTAGCAATAGATCATTGGAGAAATTATCATTCTTGACAACATAGGTGGTTTTGTAGTCTGTAATATTTCCAATACGAAGCATAATTGTAAGTGAAATCGAGTCCGCAAATTGTTTTTAGTACACCTTTTTGTTCTAATAATTTCAACTTAAGCAAATCAGCAATTTGTTGATTAATTAATGTTAAATTTGAGATGCTATCATAAAGATCTTTGGTTTTTAAATTGTTATTAATAACTATGTATAATTTTATCTGCGGATCTAATTTCGCCCGGTTACTCAGTTTTAATTCTTCTGTCATATTTTATCGTAGTGTTTTAGAGACCGAATTCTTGTTACGACATTCAGCTACTGGATGGAAACGACTTGGAAAACCAAGGTGAGCACAAATTGAACACTCCTTCTGTAGAGCTTCATTTTTCTGATGGCGTTAATTTTTCTTATAAAGAGATTTTTTTTATAGATTTCGGACTTAACGGTCTTTCCCTTTTCCTTCTGGCAAAACTTTATCAGATTAGTTTCATACCAGTCTTTTTCCGAGCCCGTGACAAAGAAACATAAAGCCTGGATTCTTGGTCTATCTGAACTTATCTGAAATCGATTGCATTCGTCTTCAAATCTTCGTAACCATTCTGTAGGATCGTATTGTCTTTTTTTAAATTGATCTAAAATGAATTTCTTTTCAATGTGATGTAATTTTATTTCGTCTTGAGATGAATTTAATTTCAACTGAAGCTCCAACCTCCTAATTCGATCTTCTAATTCTAGTTGTAGATTATCACGAGTTTGAGATCCCGGCACCGGAAGATATTCTTCTAATGGAAAATTTTGGAAACAGATATTGTCCACCTCATCGAAATATACTGACTTAATATCATCGTCAATCTTTATAGCTATTGTTCTATAACCATTTACATTTTTTAATACAGCTGTTGCATTTTGTATAGGTTTCATACTTGATAATGTAGAGTGAAACTGCAGGTCTCTGTATTCTTCTGGTAATAAATACCATATCTCCTTATTAGTAGATATACACGAAATCACAAAGTCATTCCCAGCTTGCTTCACAACTCGAACATAAAGTTGGGTCATCTCCTTACTAGTTGACATCTTGTAATTTAATTTGTAGGATTGTTGAACGTGATTTTATTCTTTACAAAATAATTAAATTACACATTCAACATAGTAAAGAAATACGGAAATCACAAGGTAAACATGTGATAACAACATTGACAAATTAATGGAAGGTTGCAGCGAGGTTGCAAAACATCTGTGGAGTAGTGTAGCCAACCTTTACACACACACACACATATATATATATATATATATATATATATATATGTGTGTGTGTATATAATATGTGTGCGAGTGTGTACTAGTATAGGATAGGATGACCGACTCAGTTGCTATTTAGACTTTGAAAAGTGAGCAGAGCTGTTTTTTTCTACGATGGGAAATAATCGTGAAAGTTATTTATATCGTTACTGTAAGAAGACTTTTCCTAAAATTTGCAATGCTCGCCGACACAAGACTGGTTGCCAAAAAAATATGAAATGTATTGTCTTATCATGTGAAAAATGCTAATCATATTTTCGAAGACTCGATAGCTTAAAAAGGCATAGCACAACATGCAAAGCTCTTCTTCCTACACAGGTCAATCAGTATTTGCTGAGAATAGAGCAAACTTTTTATGGGAAGATATCCATAATAGAACAAATCCGAACCATCAACAGGCAACGGACCCTACTATGAAAACAATGGCTGGAACAGTTACAACTCCTAGACATCCATGCCACTACTGTAACAGTGCATTTGCAGAAGCCTGCAATGCAAAGACACATATAAAGCATCGTACAGGCTATCGATGTCATATATGCCAAGGTATGTTCACTCGTATAGACAGTTTAAACATACATATGAAAAAGTGCAAAGTCCTTGTTTCTCTACATACTAAGCAACACAGTGTATTGTCAACATTACAAAATTGTGACGATTAGGTTTCTGCTGTACAAAGTATTGATACACCTTCATCACCAACTTCTGACCTTCAGGTGAACAATGAACACAATCCTTCACCAACATGTAGGGAACATTGTCGCAAATGCGGAAAGATCTTTAGTAAAAGTAGCGACGCACGTCGACATGAGAGATGTATAACGACGTGTAGCGGTGGAGAGGAGTAACTAAATATATGTTTACAGAACACATAAAAAAAAAGCTTAAATCCCATTGTCGAAATAAGAAGATATGCACATATATATGTCAGAAACCTGCTGCATTGGATACCGGTGCGCTGTCACCATCATCGTCAACACCAGACCTGGACATGAACAGTTCACCTCAGGCATCAATATGTATCAACATGTAACTACTGCAGCAAGACCTTTAGTAATAGTAGCAGTGCACGTCAACACGAGAAATCGGGAAAATGTTTGAAGAAGATGCAATGGGCTTACTATACTACTTGTTGCTATAAGTGTGGTAGTGAATTCATATGTTACGACATAACAGGTGTTCCAGCCAGCATGCGACTCAAAAAACACTTCAATCATGTAAAACTATGTCGCGAGTCGTATTACAAACATGCCAAAATGTGTACATATAAAGCACCTACACCTGTATCTGCTGTAAACATACCAAATGAGAATGCATTCATACTGAAAGAATCTGCTTTCAGAGGTCTTATGGAGACGTATGTTGCATCTTATTCATTAGGTATGGTGGACAATATTTGTACATATCTTAAGCATATGAAACAGAATATTGTAGATCAACTTACATGCGAAATGGAAAAAAAAGGCGCATTAAAATAATATTGGACTGTAAATATACCAAACCAGAACCACATGAAGATGAATATAGCGAGAGAGCCTTGAAGACCTCGAATGTGCCTGTGTATAACACACATGAAATTGAAGATAGAATTGAAGCTAGTATACAGAAAATTTGTCACGAGGAAGAAAAACATATGGGAAAGGGTTCCGGTTGGACATTATATAAGATACATCAGCTATAGTTGAGAAAAAAGTTACTTAGGTCACTAGGCAAATAGATATTAGTAGATTGAGGACATGCAATAGAGAATGTCCTGTATGACAACCTGCAAAACTTTCACAGAGTGTGAAGAAGGAATTACGTGTCTTGTATACATTTACTATGAAGATTGCGAGCTATACAGATCGTCAGAAGATGTGAACAACAAACATACTGTGCTATCATGTAAAGTGATAAACGAAGTTGCTACAACTATCCTGACGTGACCAAGCTTGGCTACAACGATAAAGCCAACTTGATCTGTGGTGTTTCCAGAGTTGTGNTGACCAAGCTTGGCTACGACGATAAAGCCAACTTGATCTGTGGTGTTTCCAGAGTTGTGAAGTAATATGTGTGTGCCCGGCGCCACAGCTCTGCGGTGAGCTGATGAGATGTAGGGTCGTTCGGCCGACAGCCTAGGGACTCTGGTAAACACTCCGTCATACACATGTTGCCGAGTTTGTGGGCTACCTCGCACGCCTTACTTGATTATCAATAAAAACAGTGGTGCTGGTTGTTAAGGTATTTAATACCCCGTTATGTACACTCAACTATACAGGAGACACGTGGTCTTATCATGTGAAGCTCGAAATGCACTTTTGATTCCCGATAAATAATAACGTCGCTCTCCCTTCG
>NQII01001853.1:168588-184141 GCA_002778355.1 Clitarchus hookeri | reverse complement strand
GAGGAGTCTGCAGAAGAGAGGAGTCCGCAGAGGGGAGGAGTCTGCACTGCATAGTAGTAGTACAAGTTTTTAAGTTGTCATATACTTGAAGATGATGAAAAGTGTGGAGAACATGCAATCGAAAATGATCTGTTTGCCTACATGCAAGTCATCCATTGTATTGCCTTGCGTCAACAAGTTCAATGATTGCTGTCTTGTGCTAAGTAAAGACGTGTTATCTTTACATATAGCAGTATGCCTCTTTAGATTGTCACTTCTACCAAATGTCGCACCGTGCATATTACATGATAGTATTCTGGAGGCTGGTTTCTTTTGACACTCACTCTGTTCATGTCGCAGTGCATTGCAACTTTTACTGAATGTATTGACGCAGTAACAGCATTTTTTTTCCATGTAATTGTTGAACGCTTGGTGAACGGTTGCTGTGAATCACTCTGTACCATTACAACTACCTCTGCTTGGTACACAACAGCATCGTTGGCTAGCTGAGATGAAGCAGTGTCTGTGCACACGTATCTCCGGTGCCGCTTTGTAGTACTATGCTGACAATCGGCCAATGCACACATGCGGTTATTTGCCGTGGCTGTAAGATAACAAAATTATGGGCCAAACAATGTTTTCAGATTTAGAACCCTTCATATAAGATGTGGATAAGCATACCGAGCTTTAGGAAAAATTCCTTGGAATTCCACAAACGTATCAAAAAACAAAGATCATGGATTTCCATTTGCAGACAGTTTTGCAAAGGATCTGATGAATAGAAAAAAACCCTTTTGAGTAAATCCATTAGCATTTTACATTGTTGAAGTTTACGACTGCATAATACTTACACAAGAGTATGTGATTGTNGCATTTTACATTGTTGAAGTTTACGACTGCATAATACTTACACAAGAGTATGTGATTGTAATATAACAAAAACGAAAACGGAACAAAGAAACATCGTTACTGTATTGTATAGTTTGGACTTTCCTAATAAATATCACAGAACAAAATTTTTGAATTTTTTTCAACAATTATAAAATTTTTACATTNTGCTTGGTACACAACAGCATCGTTGGCTAGCTGAGATGAAGCAGTGTCTGTGCACACGTATCTCCGGTGCCGCTTTGTAGTACTATGCTGACAATCGGCCAATGCACACATGCGGTTATTTGCCGTGGCTGTAAGATAACAAAATTATGGGCCAAACAATGTTTTCAGATTTAGAACCCTTCATATAAGATGTGGATAAGCATACCGAGCTTTAGGAAAAATTCCTTGGAATTCCACAAACGTATCAAAAAACAAAGATCATGGATTTCCATTTGCAGACAGTTTTGCAAAGGATCTGATGAATAGAAAAAAACCCTTTTGAGTAAAGCCATTAGCATTTTACATTGTTGAAGTTTACGACTGCATAATACTTACACAAGAGTATGTGATTGAAATATAACAAAAACGAAAACGGAACAAAGAAACATCGTTACTGTATTGTATAGTTTGGACTTTCCTAATAAATATCACAGAACAAAATTGTTGAATTTTTTTCAACAATTATAAAATTTTTACATTAACAAAATTACCTATTATCCAATTGAGTTTGAAACTAAAAAATAAACAACTCTATTTGGTTTTTACTGTTGAAAAAGGGCTATCAGTCATAATATTTTAATAATTAAAATAAGTTTAAAAACTGTTATTTGGTGGTGATGAAAAAAGTAAAAGGCAACTGTCGTTACACAACCAACATCAGCCTGCATTTTTTTTTTTCATTTAGCTGTATTGAAGAGCCATGCCGAATATTTATTACAACCATTGCGCACTCGCTGTATCTCTCGGGTTTTTCAGTAAAAGCATGCATTATACGTCATCAATATATATAATAAAGTTATGTACATGGTACGTAAAAATTAATCGTTTTATTAGATACTGCTTGCCGATCTCTTTTGTAGGAATAGTTCAGCTTGTGCAGTATTTGTGCGCAGCATGTGAACAGATGTGTAAAAAATTAGCAACCGCTTTGCTGTTAAATTCATACGACAAAAATATAGCCTGCATAATATTTACGTCATAACCAAAACTACATTTTCCAAAACCTGGGTGTATACTTGACGAACATTAATAAATAGTGTTGTATGTGTCGGCAGCGAATCGATACGCAACTCTGAATCAATCTTTGACTGTTCATTCGTCATAGTTATATTCGCTCCAATTACCTATATTTTTGATAGTAATTCTAGTAATCTGTAACATCACTAGTTATATAATAATACAGGGTTAGATGGCTATTTAATATTTTTTGTGCATGGGAGAAGTTGTAAAGTACTTCAACATACTTGTACGTTTAGAATATTAAAAATTTAATTTTTGTTTGGAAAAATAATTTGTTATGCTTTGAAATTTTGGGAATGTCTTTTAGGAATGAAAATGCTATGTGAAATGCAAATGCAAAATTAAAATTCAAAAATGTTAATAATCCTAACAAAAAAAAAAATTGTATAGAGTGTAATTCCTTCCGACGGAATTTATGTATAGAGACATTAACTGAAGGAGGACTGGCTAGAGTTGTTATTGTCAGTCGTCATTAGATTCCCGAGAACTGCTAGGCTCCTCGCCACGCCACGGCTTTCATTAAACTACCCACCCCCTCCTCACTTCTGGGCGAAATGCTTACACGTAAGGCATTCAGCGAGTTCGGACAGTGGCCAAGAGTGAGGAGGGCACCACTTTCCACTAACCTTTTTGCTAAAAACCTGTTATCCTGTCAAATTTCCACCAGCTATTATTTTTACCAGTTACTCAAGTCACTAATTGAATCTATGTGTATTCCCTCGTGATTTGCCGCCTTTAGTTTCTTTGTGCTCCCTTTTGTTTGTCTGTGGTAGTAATTTCAATTGTGGGTCTAGATTTTAAGTTTCGAGAAGTACAGAAAGGAACCGTTTTCGGTGGGTTACAAATGAAAAACGTAACAATAAGGTACTTCAAAGCGTAGCATACAAAACAGTTAGTTTAAAAAAAAGGCTGTTTGACACGTGAAATTATCCTCAGAACATGGAGCAACTGCAAATAAATGGTCAATAAAAACTCAATTATTCCTTAACAGCATATTTAAAAAACAAATAACTTAACTTGTAAGTTCTTAGTTATGATCTTATAGTGTACTAAAGAAAGATTGAGAACGAAAGTACACAATAATGAGAAAATTTATTAAGGATACTACCACCTTAAGAAAAGCTTATAGTGTTTGTCCATTGTATAAGCAATGAAGAACCAAAAAACTGGTATAGGCGTGCGTATGCAAAAAAAAGAGGTATGGAACCAATCAGAGTAACATGATGCGGTCGGCAGCACCTATATAATACAACAAGCGTCTGGCAAAGTTGTTATATCTGTTGCTGCTACTACAATGGCAGGTTATCAAGATTTAATTGAGTTTGAACGTGGTGTAATAATCGGCGTNATAACTTAACTTGTAAGTTCTTAGTTATGATCTTATAGTGTACTAAAGAAAGATTGAGAACGAAAGTACACAATAACGAGAAAATTTATTAAGGATAATACCCCCTTAAGAAAAGCTTATAGTGTTTGTCCATTGTATAAGCACTGAAGAGCCAAAAAACTGGTATAGGCGTGCGTATGCAAAAAAAAGAGGTATGGAACCAATCAGAGTAACATGATGCGGTCGGCAGCACCTATATAAGACAACAAGCGTCTGGCAAAGTTGCTATATCTGTTGCTGCTACTACAATGGCAGGTTATCAAGATTTAATTGAGTTTGAACGTGGTGTAATAATCGGCGTACGAGAGATGGGACATAGTATCTCCAAGGTAGCGATAAAATTTGGATTTTCACGTACGACCATTCCACGAGTGTACCGTGAATATCGGGAATCCGGTAAAACATCAAATTTTCGACATCGCTGCGGCTGGAAAAAGATTGTGAACGAACGGGACAAACGACGACTGACGAGAATCATTAAACGTGACAGATGTACAACCCTTTCTCAAATTGGCCAGATTTCAATGCTGGGGCATCAACCAGTACCAGCGTGCGAACTATTCAACGNTGTACAACCCTTTCTCAAATTGGCCAGATTTCAATGCTGGGGCATCAACCAGTACCAGCGTGCGAACTATTCAACGGACCATCATTGATATGGGCTTTCGGCTCCGAAGGCTTTCGGCTTTCGGCTCCAAAGGCTTTCGGCTTTCGGCTTTCGGAGCCGAAGGGCCACTCGTGTACCGTTGTTGACTGCACGACACAAAGCTTTACGCCTTGCCTTGGCCCGCCAACACCACCATTGGACTGTTGATGACTGGAAACACGTTGCCCGGTCTGACGAGTCTCATTTCCAATTATATCGGGTAGATGGACGTGTATGGGTATGGCGACATCCTCATGAATCCATGGACCATTCATGTCAACAGGGGACTGTTCAAGCTGGCAGAGGCTCTATCATGGTATGGGGCATGTGCAGTTTTNCAAGCAGGTGGAGGCTATGTCATGGTATGGGGCGTGTGCAGTTGGAGTGAAATGGGCCCCCTGATATGTCTAGATACGACTCTGACAGGTGACAGATACGTAAGCATCCTGTCCGATCACCTGCACCCATTCATGTCCATTGTGCGACGGACGTGGACAATTCCAGCAGGACAATGCGACACCCCACACGTCGAGAGTTGCTACCGAGTGGCTCCAGGAACACTCTTCTGACTTTAGATACTTCCATTGGCCACCTAAATCACCAGATGTGAACATTATTGAGCATATTTGGGATGCCTTGCTACATGCTGTTGAGAAGAGATCTCCACCGCCTCGCACTCCGATGGATTTGTGGACTGCCCTGCAGGATTCATGGTGTGAAATGCCTCCTGCATACCTTCAAACATTAGTCGAGTCCGTGCCACGTCGTCTTGCGGCACTTCAGCGTGCTCATGGGGGTCCTACACGATATTAGGGAAGTGTACCAGTTTTTTTGTCTTTTCAGTATACCTTCAGTCATGCTGATATTAATGCAGAAATTTCACATGCAGTATCTGCAGTGACTACAATTACTAACAGTCAAAAGTTACAGCTCTACGACATGTTGTAATCCCACAGCCATAGTTTTTCTGATATCCCTGGCAGGAATATGTTATATAAAGCTAAGATTATGGTAATTGAAGGTGAACCATTTCAGAGAAAGGCTTACATAGTACCAGCAAAGTATTTGTCTAAAGGAGAGGCCTACCTAGGTTTAGTGTTGGAGTGGAAGATATTCAAGCGGGAAGCGAGCCCATGCACCAGCCCCATGATCTGAGGAAGGAAGATGGATGGCTCTGTAACGCTTTGTCTGGATGCAAGAGGGGTGAACATAGTAACTGTAAAAGATTGTGAGAGCCCTGTGCAGACCAAGGAAATATTAAGTCTGTANTTGCAAGAGGGGTGAACATAGTAACTGTAAAAGATTGTGAGAGCCCTGTGCAGACCAAGGAAATATTAAGTCTGTATCATGGCGTTAGATTTTGACTACATTGGACATAACTTGTGCTTATTGTCAAGTGCCACTTGAGGAAAGTTCCCTGCAATACACCTCTTTTTTGTTTAGAAATCAACAGTATGTATTTAATGCAATGCCACTTGGATTATGCAATGCTATATCAGAATTTGTCAGATGTCTTGACTTAACTTTGCATAAAGAATGTCAGTCTTCTGCAAGAGTTTATGTTAATGACATACTAATAGTATCTAATACATTTGAAGTGCAAGTGGAGCACTCTAATATTGTTATGACTAAACTGCAGCATTCTGGATTGACAACAAAGATCAAGGAGTCAAACTTTTGAATAAAATAATTACCATTTCTGGGACATTATTTTTTACACCAGATGGAATTGCAACCACTCCAGAAAAGTTACAAGCCACAACTCACTTTCCAGTGCCAATAAATGTGAAACAGACATTAGAATTTCTAGGCATGTCCGGATTTTATCGCAATTATTCAGATCACATGGCCAATGTTGCCTTGCAATTGTTCATGCTACTCTTGAAAAATCAAGTCTGGCTTTGGGAACGAGATCACCAGAACACTTTCAATGAATTAATGAATTTTTGTGAAGGAACATGTTTTGTATCATCCAGTGCAAGGTAAAGAAGTAAAGAAGTTTGCTCTACACAGATACACTAGAGAGCCAAAAAAAAACAAAAAAAACTGGTATAGGCATGCGTATGCAAATAACAGAGGTATGGAACCAATCAGAGTAACTCGATTCGGTCGGCAGCGCCTATATAAAACAACAAGCGTCTGGCAAAGTTGCTAGATCGGTTACTGCTGCTACAATGGTAGGTTATCAAGATATAAGTGAGTTTGAACGTGGTGTTATAGTCGGCGCACGAGNTCGGTTACTGCTGCTACAATGGTAGGTTATCAAGATATAAGTGAGTTTGAACGTGGTGTTATAGTCGGCGCACGAGTGATGGGACATAGCATCTCCGAGGTAGCGATATAATTTGGATTTTCACGTTCGACCATTCCACGAGTGTACTGTGAATACCGGGAATCGGGTAAAACATCAAATCTTCGACATCGCTGCGGCCGGAAAAAGATCGTGAACGAACGGGACAAACAACGACTGACGAGAATCATTAAACGTGACAGATGTGCAACCCTTTCTCAAATTGGCCAGATTTAAATGCTGGGGCATTAACAATTGCCAGCGTGCGAACTATTCAACGTACCATCATTGATATGGGCTTTCGGCACTGAAGGCCCACTCGTGTACCATTGTTGACTGCACGACACAAAGCTTTACGCCTCGCCTTGGCCCGCCTACACCGCCATTGTACTTTTNACGTGTACCATTGTTGACTGCACGACACAAAGCTTTACGCCTCGCCTTGGCCCGCCTACACCGCCATTGTACTTTTGGTGACTGGAAACACGTTGCCTAGTCTTACGAGTCTCGTTTCCAATTGTATCGGGTGAATGGGCGTGTACAGGTATGGAGACATCCTCATGGAACCATGGACCCTACATATCAACAGGGGACTGTTCAAGCTGGTGGAGACTCTGTCATGGTATTGGGCGTATGCAGTTGGCATGAAATGGGACCCCTGATACATCTAGATACGACTGTGACNGAGACTCTGTCATGGTATTGGGCGTATGCAGTTGGCATGAAATGGGACCCCTGATACATCTAGATACGACTGTGACCGGTGACAGATATGCAAGCATCCTTTACGATCACCTGCACCCATTCATGTCCATTGTGAATTCCGACGGACGTGGACAATTCCAGCAGGACAATGCGACACCCCACACGTCGAGAGTTGCTACCGAGTGGCTCCAGGAACACCCTTCTGACTTTAGACATTTCGAGTGGCCACTTAAATCACCAGACATGAACATTATTGAGTATATTTGGGATGCCTTGCTACATGCTGTTTAGAAGAGATCTCCACCGCCTCGCACTCCGATGGATTTGTGGACTGCCCTGCAGGATTCATGGTGTGAATTGCCTCCTGCATACCTTCAGACATTACTCGAGTCCGTGCCACGTCGTCTTGCGGCACTTCTGCGTTCTCATGGGGGCCCTACACGATATTAGGCAGGTGTACCAGATTTTTTTGGATCTTCATTGTACTTCGTTCTATGCCTAACTAACTCAATTTGCACAAATTGATGATGATGGCAATGATAAGGTCATCTCTCAGATGCGCTCGGAACTCCTCTCTCTGCCACTGCCACAAATTGATGAGGAGAAGACTCAACATTTAAAGAAGAGTCCAGAAGAAATTATGGAAGAAAATTGCTAACGGTAGTTCTTTTAATGTTATTGACTTGGTGTTGAGAAGATCATGTAATTTGAGGTGATTTTGGGAAAATGTGACACAAAAACTTAGAGGGTATGAATGGCAATCCAGTAGGAAAAAAACTATATTACACAGTTACGAAGTTAAACTACACAAAATGTTAAATTGTCATCTGTCAATATGTACAATGCAAGAGTGCATGTACGTTGTTTTTGAAAACGAAATTTGAAATTATTTTACTGCAATTATGGAAGTGAAGACTCGGCTGTATGTAGTTCATACATTTTGAAATAATGATGAGTTGAATTAACTGCCAGATAACATGAGGGTAAGTGAGCCAGAAAGGTCGGCAGAAAGAATGTCAAGGTGCACCGGGCTGACCAGCACCAAACACCAGTTAACATCGACGACGATGATGCCAATCCAGGTGCCCCATGACAGTGACCCCGATGTTGAGGTCTGCCGACTACCCATGCAGGAGGGAGGTGCATCAGCACCTACTTCGGAGGAGCATCCTGTCGCCCCTCAGGGATCATCCAGGTGGGATCCCCATCATAGCAGATGGTGCGGNCGGAGGAGCATCCTGTCGCCCCTCAGGGATCATCCAGGTGGGATCCCCATCATAGCAGATGGTGCGGTAATATCCTTCTTCACTTTTCCCGCATCAACACCATCACAGGTGTACCACCAGCATGAGCAAGAGTAAGCAGCACTATAATCATAAAATAAAAACAATGATGCCTTGATATAAAGTCTGCTGTGAAAATAGAACACAATTTCCCTTTAATTACAGTTAAATAAATAACTGGAATAACAGAAAATTAATTTGTATCTCAGTGTCCGGTAAAATTTTTAAGTGAAATACAGTTTCTGGTTTTTTTCGCCGATGGGTGACTCCAATTTTTCCAGCTTGGGTGCGCTGGATGAGTCCATTGCTGAAAGAGGTGTGAGCTGCTATACTCGTTTGAGGTTTTTAAAAAAGAATGAGACTAATTAATTTGACTTCGGCATTTTGAACTTTGTGTACTTCTTCGGGATTTTATTTCCCACTTATGAGCCATAATTGGGATCATGTAGGTCATGCAGGTTGGAAGTATGCTGGTAGTAGCAGCGTGAGTTGAACCGACGTACCCTCCAGTTGCCGGAGCGCCTAATGGCTGTGGCTTTCTGGGGGACACCATGATGGACTGCTTGTTATGTTCTCCTATGAGCTACCTCTTGAGGTAAATAATACAAGACGGTCACTTGAGTCACGTATAATGTGATTATGAGGCGGGCGTGTTTCATTCTCGTTGACCAAAACTGATGTGCTCTTGGCTGAGTGTTCATTCCGGCTCAGTGTCTGCTAGGTGGTGTAAGTGATTGTGGAGGTACAAGTGGGGACAAGGGCTCACATGGATGAGTGGTTCGGATAAAACAAAACAACGATAATTTCACTTCTTCTTGAACACATGAAATGTGAACGAGAATATTCGGGAATATATATTAAGTGGTTGATTGGTGGCAGGGTAGTTTTTAAATGCCAGCTTTGTTTTCAAATTTTTTTTTTAAATTTTAGCATCGATCCCAAACAAAATGTTTGCATTTTTGCTGTCAACATGTTGTGACCACAATATTAATATTATTAGTACCATACATTACAGGTGTCTTTTTTGATGTCTTCAGTATGGATGAGCAGTTCCAAACTGAACGATGGATGACCAACACAAAATAAATTTCTTTAATGAAAAACAAATATTTAAATAAAAACAGAATTAAAAATGGTAATAAATACTGTAAAAAATTATTAATGCCTGGGTGGGCTGGCAGCCCCCTTAAGATCGCCTCGTTCTTTTGCGTTGTCCGGTACTCTTTCTGCCCCCTGCCCCGGCTACTTTTTTGTAGGGACGTAGGTACAGCCCGCGATCGTTTTTTGCAAGCGCATGTACACGTCTATTGTGTCTCAAAGTCTCCGTCAAGCGTTTGTTTTCATCTTTGGCCGTATTAACGACCCTGGCGATGCCGCTGGCCCCTCCGATCAAGCTTCCTAGTACACAAAGTGCAGGCAAGATGAAAGGTAGAATTCCACCTCGTTTCACTACTACTCTATGTGGTTTCCTGCCAGTGCGTAACAAATTCGTCCTTCCAAATTTCAATCCCATGACGCATTTCACCTTAGTCTTCATAATTTTCGACACCNCCTACTATTGACTTTGCTTTATCCGCAAGAATCGTATCGGCCATGTGTCTATCTGCTAACTTAGTACTTGTCGCATACGCAATATCGTGTTCCTTGCACGCACTGCCTAACGCAGTAATAAGTACGTCGCCACGCTATAATCTTCTCTCCAGCCGAGTGCCAGGACCACAATACTTATAACCCGTAATGTGTGCTTTGAAGGGGAGGTGTTAGTTAAAAGTTTTACCAGTCCACTTCCTTTCTTGGCGAACTTGCCCCTACGACGCATACTTATAAACTGACTTAAATTGGATTGTGTTACTGCTTTATACACTTTGTGATANGTTAAAAGTTTTACCAGTCCACTTCCTTTCTTGGCGAACTTGCCCCTACGACGCATACTTATAAACTGACTTAAATTGAATTGTGTTACTGCTTTATACACTTTGTGATAGAGGCTGGCTATGAACCTAGGCACCTCACATATGTGTTTTTGGGGTGAAACTTTATACTTATTCCGCGCTTCACCGGGGGAGACCTGTGTGTGTGTGTGTGTGTGTGTGCGTGTGTGTCTTGACACATGCCGGCGACTGCAAGTCGCTTTGTGCGTCAAGGTTGTCCAGAGACCGGGCGTCTTCTCAGGCGGCAGGCGGCGAGCCACAGCCAGGGTTATTGTGTAACTGCTCCCCCACTCTACCCTGCATGCTGAGGGCAGCAAGTGTCAAGGTCTCTGGCTTCCGCCATCGTCCGGGACGCATCTTGTGTGAAGACAGAAACGTATTTTCAATTGCTCGTTAATTTGGTACCAAGGGTTCGTTATGGTATTACACCGTGTAGAAACAATTATATTTTATTCAGATCTGATTTTAATATCCAGCTGTTATATCTGGAGTCGAAGTCTAGCCATTTGACCATCTCGACCAAATAAGTGTCTGGGAATTTCGTTTTCATTATCTACTTGCTATAGAACTGTCCTTTCACACGCTCGCCATTTAGGTCTTCCAACTCAAAGGTCCGAGGTTCGTTATGTCGAATCTTGCTAATTCTGTATATTTCTAATGACCAGTTGGGAGTGTAAGATTTCACAAATTGGGGTTTAATTCGGGAAATGCGGACATAGTCTCCCACCTTTACCTTCGCCTTCCGCCTATCCACTATCTTATCGTTTTTAAACACAGTCTCCAGCAAAGAATCGTCTTTAACATCCACCGGTCGCATAAAAATGGCCCTATGTTTTCTAGCATTGTTTTTTTAGTAATTAGGCGAGGTAACATATCCAGCGACGCATACCTTCCTCACACCGAGAATTCACACCATGTATCTGCTTTTAACGTTCGGTTAAATATTTCTATAATTTAAGCCTTTTTATCCCCGTGTGTGCAGTAGTGGTTAATTTTGTTCCCATCCATGAGTGAACGGAAAGCTTTATTGTAAAATTTTCTACCTAAATCAGTCTGCATATTCTTAGGCGGGCTCTTATTGTTTAAGACCGTTTTCATAGCGTCGGCAACATCCGCCCCGCTTTTTCGTCGAACTGGGAGGGCCCACGCATATTTGCTGAAACAATTAATTACAGTTAGCATTTATCTATACCCCCTTTTCAATGACGCATACGGTATCATTTCCACCAGGTCGACTTGATACAAATCGTCGAGTCCAAACACGAGTACTCTCCTTCTGCGGAAGTTTTTTCTTGCTGGCAGGTGAATTTCGGCTGCGATCGCTGCACGAGACATGTTCAGTAGACGTATCCACCTTCGAGCAGTTCCTCCACGATATTTACTTTCTCATTCGTGTGTGAATGATTACCTGCCTGTTGAGATGCCACGAGTAGTCGAAGTCATGATATGAGTTCATTTATATCATCCCAGTACACGTACTCGAGCTGGCTGCCCCCATCAAGCTTCGAATTCAGTCCCGAACCACTGGCTATGCCTATGTCGGGAAACAACTCGGCAATAATGTCGTATTTCGGGTGGGTCTCATCCTTATATGTATTGGTAGTTACGTCATTATCGGTTAAATGCGCGCTCGTGAGTTTAAGTAATTTTTGGTATTGACGTAGGGCTTCTCATGAAAGCCAAACAAGTCTGTGTTTGAATAACAGCTCGTAGAGGCACAGAGCTGCGCATATGGTTTCATTGTCAATCTGTATGTAAGCGTTGGGTAGAAAATAAATATGCTTGTTCCCGAGATAGCATTTTTTGTTCCGCCTATATACGCAATAAATCACATCATTATAACGAGTTGTATAGGAGGTGAGATAATTACGAACAGTGTCTGGGCGGGAACCTATCTTTTTCTTACGTTTCAATTCGGCCAAATATACATCATCCTCATCATCTCGCCGTCGCCCTCCGGAAGTGGCTTTAGTTCAACGTCCGGGTCGGTCTTCACACGACCGACAGGGGGAACAGGTTGCTCCTTTAAAGTATCCAGCCAGGATGTGATCAGGCGGAAGGCTTCTTCCAATACTGCATCACGCTCCATTCGAGTGCGCTTGGCTTGTAAGTACTTATCGCGAACGCTTGCAACGACGCGGTGTAAATCCTCGACAGCGGCAGACATTATACTAAAATTTATAGTGACTTGTTGATACTATATATATTTGACAATGGCTCTACGTGCAATCAAATTGACTATTTTATTTTCGAAAGTATTAAGTTTCTGAAGCACTGCAGTACGCACATGCTCACAATGCATCCATTTTTCGTTGTCTGTGCGAAAGTCGTTTAAGTTACGAACAATCCCGTGGTGGATAAGTTCTTCTAGATCTGTGAGTCCCGTACTCAAAGTTTGATTTCGGATGTCAACTTCTTCGATCATTTTTGTACTAAGTTTATTCGTCATACCTTCCAATATCTTTCTGAGGTTCGTCTCTTAGCTACCTATGCTCTCCAGCTGCGTACGTAATGTATTTAGCATAGTCGAACCTGCACCTGACGCATTAAGGTGGTGGTCTAGTTTCGCGGACAGGATTGTTAACCCCTTAATGTTGAACTGCTGAAGCTTTGTCTCCACTGCTGTGAGCTTGGCGTCCACACCACTCAGCTTGTCGGCGCTCTCGGTCGCTATACGCAGATTATCTCTCAATGTTGCAGCAAGGGTCGTAAGGGACCTGTAGTCGATGCGATCGCCTAAATCTACCAGTTGTCCTTCCACAGCACACAGCTTGCTTGCCACTATGCTTTGCATGTTATTGGTTAAAGTCTGAAAATGTTTCGTCGTAGTGAGGGACATCGTACTGATGGCACCGAGGTTCGCGCCTAACTTCTTACTTATTGCTTCCAGCGTGGTCATGTCATTAAGGTGACTGCCTAGTTTCGCGGCAAAAACTCTAACTCGCTCGCCCACGTCGTTCGAGGCTTTGTCATTAAGGAGACTGTCTAGTTTCTAAGCGAGACCACTAACTTAATCGCCTACATCGTTAATTTTCTTCTCCATAGCTGCAAACGCAGCCCCTAACATGCCTAGTTTCCNCCGTAGCTGCGAACGCACCGCCTAACGTACCTAGTTTCCCTACATCGCTGGATACGTTGCTCAGTTGGGCGTCCAGCTTGATGTACAGTACGCTCGTGTTGGCGAACAGACGGCCTTCCATGGCGACGAGGTTTCATCCCAGCTTCGGGGGTACCATGCACTCTGTCTTTACATTAAGGTGCCCGTCCAGTAACGCAGTGAGGCCTGGTAGAACTCTCGTGCTACCTTGCTCCCCCATCTCGGTGATTTTCTTCTCCATGGCCGATATCCTTGCCCCTAACACATTCAGTTTAAGTACGTCATCGGACAGTTTGTGCAGCTGGGCCTCCATATTGGTAGACAGTATGTTTGTGGTGCCGGCCAGCCTACCTTCCACGACTTCGAGTGTGTCCCCGGGTGTGATGGTGGTCAGGTGGGATACCTTTTCAATTCATGTGCCAGGCCTCAAATCCATGTTCGTGGTAAGTATATTGGTATCGAAGAGGCAGCCTTCCACCATGTCGAGCTTCCCACACACCGCAGACAATTGCTTAATGTCATCGGCCAATGGGCGTAATTCGCTTGACATGGTCGTATGAACACTGCTGGCTATTCGCTCTCCCTGACTACTCAGAGCTGTCTTTAAGGCGGTGATTCGCGTCATACCTGCCAATAATGTGCGCACATGCGTCTCAATACTGGTTTGCAGTGTCGCCACCGCCTGCATTCGAGCCATACCTGCAATTAATGTGTGGAACTGCGTCTCAATACTGGTTTGAAGTGTCGCCACTGGCCGCAATGCCTCCGAGGTAATTCTGCGAACGAAGGATACGTTTGCGGCATCGCCATCATGTTTCGCACCGCCTAAATTCTTTGATCGTTATCCTCCGAAACTACAGTTCCTTTCATTAGTAGATATAATACACCTCTCCGGCGTCCGCTTCAGACAGCTATGGCCGAACTTGGATACTGAGTAGCTCATACTTCACTGATGCACTATAATGAACTGATCGAAACCCCTATGGTACCGACCCTTTTCAAGTGGAAACTCTTTTGCTATAACTAGGAACCCATGAGGTTCGCGCCAGCAACATGCACACAGGTCTTTAAATTTGTCGAATGTCATGTCGGTGTTAACATGGTCCGAGCCGACGTGGCGTAAATTCAGGTCGTCCATGCAAAATAGGACTAGGAAATTCGCATTGTCACATAGAAGCTGTTTAGGCATTCGTGAATACATTTGGCATAGGTGCATAGAATCCACTGCTACATGGCGTCCCATGCTGAAATACTGCTGTATGGTCGCCTGTTTCTCACACGCCACATCGTCGAAAATAAACACAGAGTTCGGTAAAGCCTCACTTGGCTGCACGACCGCGTCGTTGTCACTAAGTGGGAAATAACGGAGGCCGGCAATGGCTTGTANTTCGCATTGTCACATAGAAGCTGTTTAGGCATTCGTGAATACATTTGGCATAGGTGCATAGAATCCACTGCTACATGACGTCCCATGCTGAAATACTGCTGTATGGTCGCCTGTTTCTCACACGCCACATCGTCGAAAATAAACACAGAGTTCGGTAAAGCCTCACTTGGCTGCACGACCGCGTCGTTGTCACTAAGTGGGAAATAACGGAGGCTGGCAATGGCTTGTGGTATTTGCGATAGTCGTAATTACTTTGGTTGATGAAGAAATTTCGAATATAGGTACACGTTTTCGAAACGCAGACCATTGGGTTCTTCTAGGAGACAAACAAGAACACACGTCTTCCCGTAGTTGCTTGGTCCCGCTATGATCCCTCGTACGGTGTCCGGGAATAATTTTCCATGCCGTAATTTAAAAACGTTAGTTTCATCTTCGTGGACGTCACTGATATGGACAGGAAGTGTGGTTGGCTGCGGCACAATCTTCATCGAACTGATATGCGAATCGGTTAATCGGTAATATTTATGTGGGTTTGTTTTGACCCTGGGTGATCTCTTTTATGTACAGTGTGTGTGTGTGATGCGGTCTGCCACTTCACTCTTGAATTTGGATGCGAGTGCACGTGTTTGTAAGTATGCTGCTGCTGCTTAAGGGGGGTGGGGGAGTGTGTGTGATGGTAAGACTTATATATATAAATAAATTTTTTCTCTCTCTCTCGACAAGGTCGGGGCCG
>NQII01001853.1:69080-168568 GCA_002778355.1 Clitarchus hookeri | reverse complement strand
TGGGGGGAGGGGGGGAGTTTATCATTATTATTTAAACATGTGCAAGACTCGAGCGTATTTGTCATGGCTGGCATCTCTCTTGGCAGCTGCTGCACTCTATCCACTGCATCACCGCGGCATCCTCGTGGTGCATGCGTTGCTGTAAGGAGCCTCCCCGAGGGTATATGTCATGGCAGGCGTCTCTCTCTTTGGATACATCTGCCCTCCCTTTTGAATGCGGGAGCACTAAGTTTTAACATGCACTCTATCCACTACGATACTGCGGCCTCCTCCCATTGAAATGGAATGCTAGAGAGTGACATTTAACTTGTCATTTAAGGCGTCTCTATTGGGACACGCCTGCCCTACCCTGTGAATGCGAGAGCATGAAGTTGCGCTCTACCCATTGCTTCACAGCGGCACCACCCCTTGCTATGAAATGCAAGAACGTGAAGTCCCGTAGTCCGAGGCTATGTCAAGGCAGGCATCTCTGTTGGGACCGGTTGGTGTGTGAATGCAAGATCATGGAGTTGAGCTCTATCCATTGTCATCTCAGCACAACCCCCCTTGAATGCCAGAGCATGACATAATGACTGGGGCGGTGTCTTTGGGAGCCACAGCCAACATGGCCGACTCCTAGGCGTTGGCTTAGGGAGCCATGAACAAACATAGCCACCAGGGAATGAGCGAGAAAAAATAATATTTGGAACTTTTGAAATGTTAAGTATTTTTTCTTTTGAAATATTAAATCAAACTTTGGAAATATTAAATTAATTTTTTAAAAAACATTCATTTTAAAAAAATAAATTTTTAAACAATTATTTTAGAAATTTTTTTTTGCAAAAATTTTGGAATTTTGAGAAATTTTGGCACTGGCTGCCAAGATGGCCACCATCGAAGAATAATGCAAATGCATGCGATTTGTCATTTCCTTACCAAGCTTGTGGCTCATGGTTCCCTGTCATGATGCTGTCTTCGAATGCCTTATATCTAGTTACTGATGCAGCTTGAGACGAGACCTCTTCTCTCTTACAATTGTACCCGCCTTGCTGAACTCCATCTCTGAGGGACAGATGTAGCTTGAGGCCAGACCTCTTCTCTCTTAGAGTTGTACCCGCCTTGTTGAACTTGACACGTGTCGCTTATGAGAATAGCCATAGCGCTGTTTCCACACCCTGCTATATTATTAAACATAGCCAGGGCAGGCAGCTGACAACGAAACTTTCAACCTAGGGATTCACCCCAGGGAAAGAACCGAAGTTCGAGAGACACAGGAGATGTCCCGAGATTATTGGCTTGGGAAGAACCTTGAGCCACGCAAGAGAAATAGCTGATAGGCGGCCCTCGGCGAAGAAAGCAGGGAATGTCCCGACGAGAATTAGTGCAGACCACAGCTTCATAGGAATCCCCGCGACTCCTACTTCACCCTCCATCCACGCTGGTCGGGGCACACAAGCCGCTGATGAGACACAAAATCAGGCAGACAGGGAAGTCCCCAGTTCTCTCACGAGAAAGTGCTGACCAACGTAGCTTTAGTATAGCGAAGCACGAGTTAAATTCAAGAGAGCAACCAAGACGGGAGTAGTTGTTCCATGGCCGTGACGAGGGTCAGTTGTTCAGCTGAGGTGGGAAAGAGCTGTTCGGCGGCATCGCCGAGAGACGAGTCAGTTGTTCGCCAGTCACGCCGAGAGATGCGAGGCAGTCGGGTGATTCCGTCAACCAGGCCGGGGTTCGGACCCCGGCACAGGCCGAGTCAGTGTTGTTCAGTCTGTTAGCCCGAGACAGTATCTGTAGAGCTCTGGGACAAACCAATTCGGGACATGCAGTGCGAGACGAGTGGCAGCCTAATAACGAAGAGGCCCCACGACGAGAGGACGTATTCGTGCGCCGGATGGCGACGAAGCAAATCAGTCAGTCAATGAGTCGGTTGTGACATCACCGGGAGAGAACCCAGGAAGGGCCGAGACAGAATGTGCAGATTTCCGGTAGAATTTGTGTAGAAGTCCCGAGAACTTATGAGTATTTTCCCGGAAAATAAATGCTAGTTTCCAAGGCAGAGAAGCTGGAAGCGCGAGCCGGGTCGTGGCAGACGTCGACACAGGAGAGGGACGAGCTCTCCGACGGAAATCGCCAGCCGAGGTCAGAGAGACACCACAAGTCTCGGGAAACCAACCCCGGACTTACGAGAAGGGACGCAGGGCTGACCCAGCTACACCAACCAACGAAGACAACTCACCAAAAGCCGCAGTCACAGTTAAGTAGAAATGTCACCATTCAAGCAACCTTCCCCACCGATGCATAGCATTTTGCCAATAAGCCCTTCAAGCCTAAGACATATAGTGCGCGAGGGGGGCGGGGGGATCGGTCTCATGTGTGTGTGTGTGTGTGTGTCATGTCACTTTCAGTCAAATAAAATACTTGTGTGTGAACTAACCAAGAATAAGAGTATTTTTTTTACCCCCCACGCAACAACCACAGGTGCCCTTACTCTGCACCAAAGTATAGTAACTCAGTACCCTACCAGCGATCATCCTGTATAACTCAGGTGGCAGTAGCAATAAACTCCATCTCTGAAGGACAGATGTAGCTTGAGACCAGACCTCTTCTCTCTTGAAATTATACCCGCCTTGCTGATTACCATCTCTGAGAACAGATGTAGCTTGGGACCAGACCTCTTCTCTCTTTAAATTGTACCCGCCTTGCTTAAATCCATCTCTGAAGTACAGATGTAGCTTGAGACGAGACCTCTTCTTTATTACAATTGTACCCGCCTTGCTGAACTCCATCTCTGAAGGACAGATGTAGCTTGAGACGAAACCTCTTCTCCCTTACAATTGTACACACCTTGCTGAACTCCATCTCTGAAGGACAGATGTAGCTTGAGACGAGACCTCTTCTCTCTTACAATTGTACCCGCCTTGCTTAACACCTTCTCTGAAGGACAGATGTAGCAGGCACACACACATATATTATTTTGCTAACATGCTCACCGTATTTTCTTCTGTAAAAACCTGACATTAAAAAATATTTTAGAAAAAATTCTAATACTTCCCTTATGTAGCTTAAGCAGTCTACAAAATACTGTACCTTCGAATAACTTAGAGGATTTTGGTCCATTGCGAAGTGCTTGTTCTCCATTTACTGCTTGACAATAATCGTCGAATCAACTGTTTCATTCCTATTTATGTTGAAAGATTCATCCGTAAAGAAATCAAAGGTTACCACTGATGAACTTGAACTCTCACTCGTGCCCATTTGTGCTTCATACATTATATGAGGGTTTCTAGCTGCTGCAGCAGAATCTGAGGCTTGCGAACCATGTCAGAACTTTAGTTCTTTACTAAGCAATTCAGTTTCAATCCGTGCATTGCTATCTGGACGAAATGCCTCTTTCTTCAGCCTAGAGTCTAGTAATGTATAGGCTGTTTACGGTAAATTAAGCACTTTTGAGGTTCTAGTTACTTTTTCCTTTCAGCCATATTTTATTATTTAACATTATTTAACCATATATATATATATATATATATAGCCATGTAAGTTTGCACGGCTCCTCTTTACTAGTCTTTCATTCCCACTAATAAAGAGCATGGTTCCAAACACTCTGCTTCCTGTAGCATTTCTATTAATGCTTTTGAGTTAATGATTTTGAATTATTTCCTGTCGAAAGGGTTTTTACGGTGCTTATGCCAGTGTTTCCCTTTCTCTTCTTAGTTATAGGTTAACTATAGGTACACTTAAGGAAGTAGTCATTACCCCAATCGCTGGCCATGGCTGCCCAATCCCTCTGCCATGATGCATGTCTCCTTGCATGAATTCCTTCCCTTGTAGACGTACAGGGTTTACCCTGAGACGCAAATAGCTCCCATCCCTACCTAGGGTTCACACTTAGCACTTAGAAAAATGGTAGGTTAGGGGAAAAAAATCAACATGTAAGTAATACTCGCAGTGTGTATATGTATCACAGCACTCGGAAGTTAACACCTTGGGCTAAAATAAAATATACTTATTGACTCTTATTTCATATGAGAGGACTTTAAAAAGCACTCACTTTACCATGAATAATAGGCTATATATAATCTAATGAAGAAATAAATACATACTAAATAACTGTGGATTCATGAGTTTTAAATAACATTATAAATATTTTAACTAAAATTACCTGGCCTCAGTCCATTCTTCATTGGATTAAGTACATGGTCGTCGACCTGTATCAACTTCAAGGGGGCGGGGGGTAACATTTGGTTAATTCAGGATGTAGGTGGAATTCAGTGTCTCGTCAACTGCAGAATTGTGTATACGTATATGGGACAAAGGATTGTGTATACGTATATGGGACAAAGGATTGTGTTAAACTTAAGAGATGCATAAAAATGTATTTGATAAATCATTAAAATTCTTACATTTATAATTTATAATACAAACATTTAAATTTATTAATATAAATGTTTTATTTACACACACAGAATTACACTATAATACATAACACAATATCTATGTATTATTACTTTTATTATGCTACAAGTTCATAACCTTGTATGAATACACACCAGATAACAACTATACTCCAACAACAGATGTTTGAAAAAAAAAAAAACACAAACTAAAACTGACAGTGTGACCACCCTAACATATTATTATTTAATACTCGCTACTTTAACACTTCCCCTTATTAATTAATAATCAACACTTCGAAAGTCTGAAAGTCCCAGTTGAACACGTAAGTTTTTAGACTGTACTCTGGGTAGTGGTTTCATCATGATATCAGCTACTTGATCCTCTGTTGCGATTTGTTGGACTCCTATTTCTCCGTCGCTTACCTTTTCTCTAATAAAGAAATGTTTTACTGAAATGTGTATTGTTCTCTTGTGAACTCGGGATTCGGCAGGGTTCTCGATCTGTAGAATAGGAACATTTTGCAGTTTTACTATTTCTTCAAACAATCTTTTCAGCCATACAATTTCCTTGACCACTTCATCCGCTACTACAAGTTTAGCTTCAATTGTTGACATAGATACATTGGAGGCCTCTGACTCAGCCACGAAATGGCACCTCCTGCGTACTTATACTTTAGAAGTCGACCGACCAGTCTTCATACATCCACCAAAATCAGCGTCACTGAAACACTCGAGAATGCCTTTACTGAAATTACGATGATAGACAATTCCTAGCTCAGTTGTGCATGCGATATATCGAAATACCAGTTTTACTCAAAATCTTCTACAGTTGAATTTTTTAACGATTTTGATAGAAATCCTATGCGATAAGATAGGTCTGATCTTGTACCAAGCATGAAATATATTAAGGCTCCCACAGATTGTCTATATGGGAAGTTGTGTTCCTTATCATCTTCCCCTGATTCTGAACTATCTTAAGCTTTCAGCGGTGTTGACATCAAATTACATTCCGAAAAGTTGAAACATTCTAGAATTTTATTTGCCTACGCTTTCTGAGATATATTAATATTCCCAATTTTTTCTTCAATTTCAATTCCTATAAAATACTCTGTTTTCTTTACAACTACTTTGAATTACGATTTCAACTCTTCAAGAAAAGTTGTCAGGTCTTGAAGATCAGTTGCTGCAACCAACCTGTCATCTACATACAATGCCAGAATAAATTTCTTACCATTTTTCTCTCTAGTATACATACATGGATCTGCTTCACTGATTTTAAATCCAAGTTCTAGAAGAAACCTACCAAAACGTTCGTGCCAGCACATCGATGCCTGTTTGAGTCCGCATAAGCTTCTCTTGAGCTAACAAGCTTGATTTGTCCCGCAATCGTATCCTTCAGACTGCTTCATATAGATAGTTTCTTCGAGTTTTCCATATAGGAATGCTGATGATATGTCGAACTGCGCCAGGTGCGTTTGCTTATATGCAGCTATACTTAAGGATTGAACGAATTGTTCTGAGCTTTGCTACTGGACTGTGGCGTGAATCACGCATCAACGAGTTCCCTGTGCCCACTCTGACTGCATCAGTCACAATAACTACACTAATTACACCGGGCCACACCAACTACATCTGGTCAAGAGTGCATAGTGCAGGTCGACAAGAACAGAACTTGCACATTCTTGCCGACAAGGATTATGCAACTCAAGAGATCGCCCATCTCATTTATTACAAAAGGTAACTATTTTAAAAAATGGGTAGGCGATCCTAAACTGTGTTTACCCCAAAGCCACAGCCGTTGGTTGCACTGGCAATTGGTCGTTGCATCGTCGCAGTTCGCGCATCTAAATACGACGAAACCAACACCATGTGGCATCAACTGGCTGGTAGGTCTAAGCTAAGGTGATACGTGCCGCAAAGGGTCATCCAGTAGTGTGCAGCATTTTTACAGACATATTAAACACAGTCACCGCATTCACAGCTACAGTCAGGGGTGTGATGTATTGTATTAATAGCACTCAAGCATGGTTGACTCGTCCATCCCTTCAGAAGACAGCCACCTGGCAACACTGTAGCCAGCGAAATGCAAATGCATCATAGCAAGTGAAATTCAAACACTTTTTACGAGAAATGTAACATTGCATATAACATGTATTTATATAAGAGCAATTATATTTTCTAAAAGGCCTCCATCCTTGTAATATGTCATTTAGTGTGGTGACATGTCCCGTCAACTTCACAACTTTAACAATAACATACATTTGCTAATAAAGGGGGGTGTCACCTATGTGTTTAATTTAATTTATATACTTTTTCACCATTACAATCATATTACAGAGTGCTCATGTTATGTTTCATTATTCGCCATTTGACTTCGGTTCTGGTCACTCGTGATGCAAACCGAGGTCACTCTGCCAGTTTGTCTCAGCACTCGGACCAGATCTGTGGCATTGGTGGCCCGCCCCCCGAGCCCCATCAATTTCATCATTTAGGCCATAATAATTTAACTACAATAGCAATATTAATTAATCAATGGGAACATTTGTTATCTTTCATTACTCTACCGAGGGGAGAGCCACCCGTCTCTCACCAGAGAGCTTAACGCAATCGCATGTCAACATAATACCACATTTATTTCACGCTATGGCCACCAACAGGCCGTAATTGCTGGGTCTATTGTCATGTATTATTCACATGTAGTCAGAACAGTGAATAAACAGTTTTACCAAGTTTATTGTGTCAAATAATTGTAGGGTACTACACCTTGTGTAGCATCACCCACAATTTCATAGCATATTTCAGTAAGTACGTGACCATATCATCAACAAACTGACGAAAATATCCAGGACCCCCTGGACCATTGAACGAACAGCCCTCATCATTAACTCTCCACTGGGCTATGGCGCCGTGCAATTCAAGACTCAACCAACCCTGGGTAACCTCTACCACGTCAACTCAACATTTGACTGTAATCAATGCCATATCGTTTATTAAATCCCTTGACTAATCTTGATTTATATCTGTCGATACTGCCATCGGGATTCATTTTAACAAAATATACCCATTTGCAAGGAATCGCTATAGCCCCTGCTGGCAGCGAGGTTAGTGTCTACGTCTGGTTTTCCTTTAACGAGATCATTTCTTGGTCCATCGCTTCCTTCCAATCTGTACTCTGTTTGCTTTTCATGTTTGGTAATTTACAAAATTTAGCTTAAAATTCAGTTGTTACTTTCCAGTTGGGTTTGGTGAATGGATATTATGGGGCTAGAAAATCGTTTTCCCAGTGTTTCTTTATTCCCAAACTAAACTAGCAATGTTTACAAACAATACTTCAAAATCATGGACTGCACATTGTGAATTACATTCGACTGCCGAACGCCGACTGCGCATTGTGAATAGGCCCTAACAACTGAATTTTAAGCTAAATTTTGTAAATTACCAAACATAATGTTAGTTAAATATTTTAGGGTTATGTACCAGTACTTAACACAACTTGAGACTATCTGTTTGAACAGGTAAATAATGGACAATGATGGTATATTTGTGTTGGCATCTGCTGTATCAGTACTTTCGCTGATTTATCACCTTTCATTATTACATTTAATATCTACTAAAGTCAACACGCACGCTATCAAAATTCAAATAATAAACAGTCCTGCAAAAAATATTTGTTTACATCATGTGATTGCGAGCGCGGCATCTGATTGGTTGGAAATTTTCGGCAGTCGAAGATAAAGATGAACCAACTCCGACTGGCCGACTGCACGTTGTGAATATGTGTATTTTAACTAAGCAACTCATCTCTGACTGCCGACTGCGCATTGTGAATAAGGCCTTACATATGACTGTAAAAACACTGTTACTTCACTAAAACCTTAGTTTGGGTAGAAGGGTTTCCAAAACTGAAGTTTTTTTTCCTTTGGTAGTAGTTATATTAAACCTCACCGTCGAGAATAGCTGCGCTAGTAGCCAGTGAATACAGCTATTTTTGGTACACCTAGTTATGTGAGCATGTGGGTAGAATTTGGTACCGAATAATTGAAATGCTCATTATTTGTGTGGGAGTAAATTTGCCGCCTTAATGTATTGTGGGGTTTCTCGGGGCCCTAAAATTTCTGTGTCCTTGCTCATGTGTTTTATTTTAAAAATTATAAATATGTTGTTAGTTCTAATGCATGTGTAAGTTGTGTTCTCTTCCAACTCGGGATTTGTCCACTTCCAACACTGCTTAAATGGAATGTTAACGCATTAAATGGAAATTTTCATAAAAGTTTGTTTATTTGAATAGGGATTTAATTTAATCACATATTCCCTTAAAGAAGTCTCTTACTTAATAATAATGAAGTTTGCTTAATCTTGAGGTAAAATAATTTTGCAATAGAGAAATTTGGGCGGCTATTAACTGCGAGGTCTTTAGAGCTGAGTGAAATGAAGTGAGAATGGAGCAGCGCTGGAATGCAAGGGCAGGAAAAATGGAGATTCCTGTGAAAACCCATCGACCAGTGTTACCATACAGCACAATTCCCATTTGAGGAAATCCGGGAGTGAAGTCTGTTCACCTTGGTGGGAGAGGCGAGCAGACTAACTCCTCAGCCACCACGTCCCCTAGTTTTGATAGAAAATCGGTAATACTGATGATTGATCTGTAAAAACCATAAGACAACTGTACGAGAGTGCTTCGCAATTCACAACCAATGGCTCATACATCACTGTGCATCCTCAGGTTTTATTGCAGCCGTACGTACTTATCATCACAAACATCAACTGAGTGTCAACGCTTGTAGCAGAGTTATTGTTTTTGTTCCAGTGTAACTTTAGTGGTTTAGCAATGTAAAACCTGAAAGCTCTGCGACACTAGATTTTTCGAACCTCGACCCATCACTAGTGAATGTGCAAACATTTTGTTGTAAATGCTTGCAACCGCCTTGCGACCAATTTAGCTGGTACTAGCGCTATTAGTTCGCATTCCACCGCAGCCATGATGCAACGCCACGTTGGTATTGTGTGTGTTCACCCCGTGAACTGTATCACGCCCTCGACTTAGTATAGAAATGGTATACTTCTGAATGTATTTGCAGAAATAAAATGCTGTAATTTCCTTGGAATTATCACAAATCCATGTGTTTGTCACGCGGGACTCTTCACTTTGAGCATAAAAGCAATACGGAGACGTTTTAGTTCTGGTTGTGCACAACTGCGGCAACATAACCTTTTCATGCCTATTTCTCTGGCTGCAAAACAATAACAAAGAAGAAATATATCCTATTTCAGTAAATGCTAAAGTGGAAATAGATGTGTGTGATGGTTTTTCTTAATAAGTCTGGTTTTTATCACAGTTTCTAAACGAGTTATTCAATAACATACCGCTGTAAACAACCTCGCTCAGATCTAACAACCTTTGATTTGCTGCTGCAACAAATGACGCAAATTCATAAAAATGACCATTTATCATAATCAGTAATATTTCAGAACTATATGGATTGACTTTACATGAGTAGGCATATAAAAATGATTTGAGATGGAAATGTAAATTAGTCACAATTTTCACAGAAGATATTTGAAGTTCAAAGGTGAATAATACGTCAATTACTATTAAAATTTTTGAATATTTGTACACCCCTACTGTAAAGTGACCAGGTCAATGTTTTGGTAACATGGATTTGGATTTGGGTTCGAGATTCAAGAATATAATCTATGTATTCAGCAAACAATAGGATTTGCCCCATTCCTAATATGTATGGATTGTGCAACACAGCTGTGCAATGAAACACACATTTTTATAATTAAATATATAAAAATATTTTTTTGTCTGGGAGAATATTTGAAATGTGGGGTGCTGGTCTTGAATATTTGTTCTGTACAAATTATTTCTATTGAGCATAAAATTTGTAGTCCCTTCGTGTACTTTGTATTGAGATCGTCTTGTAATTAGTTAAACAAGTAACTTCTTGTTAATTTTGTCAAGCCAAATGTACACATGAACATATGACAGCCATAATGCAAATATACAATATAAAACAAAGTCTACTCTTTACAATATATACCACAATTAATTTTCGATATACATTCCCCTTATGTCTGCTAAATTATAAATAAATTCCTAATTTTACTGCTTTACATTATCATTAAAAAAGTCGAGCAAAAGTTTTTTCCCTTGCTTTATTGTTTACATGATGAATTTGGTTTCTTTTAAAACACACTCTTGAACACCACAGTGATAGGACTCGTATACAGCAGGTTCATGGATATTCAAAAACTTCTGAAAGCTTATTTTGCATACTTCCATAGCAACATGTAAAACTTAGCGTCACACTGGACTTTATAGACCTTATTCATGGTCATTTTTACTCCAGACTAAAATCATTCTACAATCAAATTTTTTCATATTCAGTGATCCGTATTATTGCTGGCCCGAGGGATCATCTTGCTTTAGTACGGACTACCTTTCAAGTCGAGAAGAAAAACGGCAGAATTAAAATAAGACACGTTTGCTAGCATTACGTGCTAGTGGAAGCTAGATAAAGTTTATCACCCACAAAACATACATTTAAGGCAGATTCTATCAATCTTTTGAAGCAAAAATGTGATGATTTAATGGATGAAATTTTCTGTGCATAATATTTCAAAGGAATTATAATTATAATACATAAATGTTTTTATTATAGCATGCTTGCAAGGCCTTTCAAATTTTCAAATGCCTTCTCTGAAGAGAGATTCTTATCAAATGTAATGCAATATAAACTCTTGATTCTAAGACCTCCTATGGTTCCCAGGAAAAGGGTTGTTATTTCAAGAGGGTTGCTATTCCAAGGAACTTTGAAACAAGAGTTTACTATTAAAACTTTCTAACAGAATTTTAGTACAAATCCTACTTAGAGTGTATTTATAAAAATATATCTTATTAAGGCTCGGCTTCGCCCCTTTTGCATAAATTCTTGGTTTTCATATCATAATTTCATTTTTAAGAGGTATTGTTGAAAATATTTGATTATAGAAAATTTACAATTTACTAGAATTTAGTATGTAGTGTAATTTGCACTGTGTTATATTTCCTACTTATATTCTGTACCATATAAGGCCACTTTTTGACAGCTCTGCAAAAGTAGCGCCATTGTTTACATCTGACTACGTATCCTTCCGCCATCAGTTGGTCCGTCAAGTCGGGGCTGTATTTTTTATCAACACACCATCAGCTAATCCACTTCTCATTGTACTTTAATGCTAAACAAATTTTAAGATACTTTAAGACTGACATCTGTCTAAAAAAATTAATAGGTTGTAAAAATATAAAATGTTTCAAATAATTAAATATTTGCTATCGCNAAATATAAAATGTTGCAAATAATTAAATATTTGCTAACTCTTTTTTAATTTGTCCGAGATAGTGAATTTGGGTTAACATTTGCGAGACGGTCTGTTGTATCTATTATCACACTTTGGGCGTTATAGCTAATATATTCGAGTTGGAAATATGTGACGTGGAATAACATTAGAATTGCTTAAAAACTATTCACGCGTCTCACTTTCTACAAACAAGGAGATAGGTTTCATGAGAACAATATGGCGTATAATTTACGTAGACGAACGATTACCGGCCGAATATAAATGACTTTTACTCCAAATCGTTGTACACGATATATATGTTACTTTAAAAATTATGCAGAGTTCGTGGAAAAATACAACTATTGGCATCTGTTTGTAAATTCGTTATATATCGCGCAGGAACGCGGTTAATTTCTGACTGGTAATACCTTGCATTATATCAGACATATTGCGCGCACAGCACGTCACTGCAAAGTTTGAGCCGCTGTTTTTGGACAACAGATAGCGTCTTTTTTAAAGTTGATTGTTCTTATATTACGGGCTGGAAATATATTTCAAATTCGTGTTGTTTCGTCAAATTATTAGAAAAAATAATTCAACAATATTATGCAATATTTCTATATGCTTTTCGAATTAATATCAAGGACGTGTTGAAAGCGAGGTTGGAGATGGATGATACGATGTGAAAAAGCTTTCTGAAGTTAACACAACTTCAGAAAACTTTTCCACGTCGTATCGTTCTATTGTACATTTCATTTTGAACACCTATACATAACTACATTATCACAAAGTTTAGTTTTTAACACTAACAACCATTTTTTTGTGACCTGTTAAATTAAATTGATTAATTAATCTAGGAACTCTTTCTTATCCGTGTATTTTCTGCTTTTCTAATGTGCGTCGGCAGTTCACTCAGAATAGCCAACGTAATATTAACTTTTGTTTGTTCGTGCATCAGTTGATACAGGATTTTGTAAATGGCACTTTGTTTGTTTCGTATACGTCAAATTGCCACTCACTGACTGTCAGAATCTGGCCTTCTTATATGAAATGAACCGTACTAGAAGGCAAGAACTGATTGCTAAAATATAAATATGTTCTCGACTTTTTACAACGAGCAGATAACATACAAAATTCAGCACAAAAATATTAAACAATTTGCAAAATGTAAATTTTATATAATCTTACATTGTCAGTAATTACTATGAATCCGAAACAATGACTATAAAAATAGAAGTTCTGCAAAAGGTGTGTATTGGTAGCTCAATGTTAACAACGTGGCTTGATGTGCATGAGAGGGTAAGTTCAAATCTGGTCTGGGTAAATAAATTTTTTTAACTATTTTATAATGTATTTTTGTTGTGTATTTAGTACAAAAATACCATTTATCATCATTATAAAGACAATATCTGCATAAAAAAATTACTCCAGTCCATACCACTAGTACATAGGAGTGTGTAATTCACTATAATGTGCTACACAAAATTAACAAATCAACATTAAGTATAAGATCATCAGCATGTTCATTCTTTTTTGCAATTACAGAGAAAATATTAAGGGAATGATTAATTTCGTTAACATGTACTTGGTGTCAAAAATAATAATAACAAAACTTCAAGGAACAAGTGAGATTCGAACCCAGTACACATCTTATCAACAGCTTTACACAGTCGTACACATTTTTTTTTAGTAAAATTAAGATATTACTAAACATTAAATCATAAGATGAAACACTGAATGGGTTGCAATTTATGGGAAATTTGGTTATTAGGTAAAGGAACTGTAACGTGTGATATGTAATGTAACAACGAGATTAGATGCCAGTCTGAAATATGTAGTGAGACGTAACGGCGAGACGACTCGTACATTCTCTGCACACAACAGTATACGACAATGGGATACACTAAACGCAATGCAAAATAATAATAAACTGAGGGAGAAAGAGGTTCTGAACACCTCTGTGTATATGAAGATGATGTTGCGACAGCTGTAATACGTGTAACAAATTGTCTGGGTAGAGTGCAAACCCTATTGTTCAAACTGAGTACTAAATTGGTGTGCTTACTGAAAATAAGAATTATAGCCCCTTTGACTCGTTGATAACACAAAACAGTGTGAGAACTGTAAATTAAATCCACCTTAGTGATGCTTGCCGGCAGTGAGATGAGTTACTTTTGCCCGGCCCCGTCCATATATATATATATAGACACACACACACACATACATGTAGACACACATGCGCGTATAAACACACACACTCCATCTTACCAATCTGAAGTAACATGAACCATTTGTACATCCAGCATCACAGCAGTCGGGTAGTAAAAATACTTGGGGACAGAATAAACACATACACAAGCAGGAACACTAGGATAAAACTCGCTACTATGTACTACGAAATGACAACAATGGGCGACTGTGTTTGAAAAATGTCTGGAAGTTTAATTGGGCTCTGAATAATTTGACTTGTCTCAGAAAAACAAAATAATTCATCCAGTTGGACTCCAAAAATATTAATCATATAATGAAATATTTCTGATTGGGGTAGTGGTCTTTGAAACACTAGTGCCCTCGTGATGGTTAAGAATTTAAATACCCGAAAATATTAAAAAATAACGCCAAAATTCTTTAGTATTCCTTTAGAAATAATTACTTTAATTAAAACGTTTGCAATTAGCTAGCAGCAGAGAAAAAACTCAGTTCAGGTTTGCCATAGTAAATGTCAGAAAAGTCGGGTATGTACGAAAAACAACATGGCAGGGTGAAAATGTTCTAGGTTGTATTAACGGTGTTAGGTGAAAACTTTATTTTGAATTTCTTAGCTGGAATTAGAGTTCAAATGTTGAATTTTGATGATCTTGAAGTTCCCGATGATCAGGTACGCCGATGGGGCATCTCTCCAGATACGCAGCAGCTCTAGGTGATGTCTTCCCTGTATGTAAGCACAAGGCTTACAGTTCAATGGCACCTTAACGGACATCTCACGAGTTCTAGCTAACCTCTCTGAGAGCTACGCGGAGGAGGCTCATACAGGCCTACTTATTGCTTTAAACACCTCACGTCTTCTTCTCTAGTAGACGGCCTGCAGTTTCAGGTGTGTGAACTTGGACTTCCCTAATAAAAATCTAAATTTAACACCTCGTGCACAGCCCACCCGGGCTGGCTGCCTGATGTCATGTAACAAGATGTCCATCTTCTTCACTGAAAACTTAACTTAAGAATATACTTTAAACACTGGCCAATCACGAAGGTTACAATTTAAATTCATATGTACTGCCACTTAAAACTGCCTCAACGTTCAAAATGCATAAAGTGATATAGCCTTGTAAGTACACACACATAATGTAAAAAATAGAAAAAAACATAAATATGTGGCCAAAATAAAAACACTGTTAAAAAAATAATAAATATTATGGACTCTTGTTTCAAAACAAATAAATAAATATTGCCACAAAATAAAATAAATAAAGTGAAAAATAATATTGAGCTTGTTAAACATAAAAATGACCTGTTAATAATTACTCACTTTCGAGCTCAAAAAGCATGTGTTACAGAACAATCTCTGTTTGAAGTGGTTGAAGCTACTTTTAGTGTGTGTGTCATCTCAAACATGACTTTTGATTCGTAGTAAAGCTTTTATTTGAAACAAGAACCTGCAACGTGCATGTGCAAGACACCTGGCAACAGTGAACTTCGATGATCCCTCAACTGAAGTTAGTCATACTATAGTCAAGAGTTTATGAATACGATTAAGTTAGTCCTAACTTAATCGTTCTAACTTAGTCCTAACTTAACTTAGTCCTAACGGACTAACCTCAGGCCAACTCCGATGACAGCGATTTCTGGATCATCCTGGGACTACACTCTTGACTATTAATAGGGCCCTATGACTGACATCTATGCTTCAAATACGTGACAATGTGAGAGTGCCAGGAACACAAAGATGTTATTCTTACTCCAATTTTTACTCTAATACATACATATGAAAGAAAAGTGTGGCCCCCAAATTTAAACTTCACATATATACAGGAGATGGACAAAATAATATGAACACCATGCAATATAGTACATTTTGTTGCATGTTGGCAACACTGCTTCCGTGTAAATAATGCGACGCGTATGTATTGCACAGTTTACGTGCCAAGTCTTGTAGGTTATATTTCAGTGTATTATACGCTTTGTTCAGCAACGGTTAAAACAAGCAATCGGTGAAAAGTGTGATCTCTCAGACTTCGAAAGAGGACAAATCGTTGGTGCTTGGTTAGTGGAAGCGTCTGTGACGAAAACAGCTGAATTGTTTAATGTTTCACGAGCAACAGTATCCACGGTAATGACAGCTTACACAAAACATGGTAAAACATCATCGGCGAAACCCAAAGTTAACTGACAGAGACCAACAAACATTAAAAAGAATTGTGGCCAGACAACATAAAACTAGCGCGGCAGAACTCAACACTCACTTGAGTAATACTGTTTCGACAAAAACAGTATGGCGGGAGCTCCACAAAGCTAACATTCATGGAGGGGCTGCAATTGCGAAACCCTTTATAACAGAAGCCAACTCTAATCTGCGAAAGAAGTGGTGCCACGATCATAAAACCTGGACACTTGATGATTGGAAGAATGTGGTTTGGTCCGATTAATCATCGTTTACATTGTTACCTACAAACGGCCGGGTTTATATATGGAGAACCCCAAAAGAAGCCTAAGATCCGGACTGCCTGCTTCCTACAGTCAAGCATGGGGGAGGTTCCATTATGATTTGGGCGGCTATACCGTGGTATTCAGCTGGTCCTCTAATTCACATCACTGGCCGGATTACTGCGAATGAATATCTCGACATCCTCAATGATGAAGTTCTTACCATGACTAGCATATTGCTACCAAACACTGCCATATTCCAAGATGATAATGCGCCCATACACACAGCCAAAAAGGTTCAGTCTTGGTTTGAGGAGCATCATAATATCATCAAACAATCGCCAGACCTCAACATAATTGAACCGTTATGGGGAGTTTTAGAGCAGAGAGTGAGGGGCAGATTTCCATCTCCAACATCATTGAAGCAATTGGCGGATGTTTTAGTACAAGAATGGGACAACATTCCGTTGGAAACTATTCAGACACTCTACGAATCTATTCCGTGAAGAATTGCAGCTGTTCTAAAAGCAAATGGTGGGCCAACACCTAATTAATAAATAAATATTCTGTATATGTCATATGTTCATATTATTTTGTCCATCCCCTGTGTGTGTGTCTATATATATATATTTTTTTCTTCCTCCATGTAACAATCAACATTACTTTAACTACCCTAATCAGTGTTTATGTTAAAATAAGTGTGATTACAAGGAATGGTATTTTTTAAAGGCTGACTTGTGTCCAAATAACTTTGAAGTACATATGGCATCAGCATATGTGTGGTGAACTTCCCAAGCAGTGGTGCAAAGCTGCATCTGTAAGGTAGCGTATTGCTGTATACACTGTCAGTATATACTACCAGTGTACAGTGGGTGGTGAACTGTGAGCGGTTGTTGCTGGATCCACTTGTTCACATCCGTTCCAGTGGAGTGATGTCGAGGAAGGAAAAAGCATTTCGGAACACCTGCTCCACGGCGCGGAGCAGGTGCAGGCGGGCGAACATCACCGGCAACAAATGGTCCCTCGGCTCCTGCAACACAACATGAGGACTGAGTGAAGCTCTCATGCTGGTCGCTCACAGCCTCTCAGAGAAACTGCTTCGCACCTACCACCCTTACTATAACTTTTGCCTCTCCTAAATTTTCACATGGACATTTAATAACAGAGTGAAATCCAAATGAAAAAATAATGTGCAAAAGTCCAAACCAAACGCGTTAAGTGAGTACCAGAAGAGTCCACTGCCGATGTACGAAGGACCGAGGTGGTTCAGTTCGGTAGTGTCGGCGGCCGAGTAAAGTCAGCCGAGAGCTGCTCCGCACGTGCATGTTACCTGTCAAAAAAACTTAGGTCACGTTGACAGTGTTTAACAACATGGTACCAGAGAGCGATGTTATCAGTTTGGTATGTATAGCACCAGCAGTGTCACATGGTTTCTCTCCCTCCAGTGCCGAGCGTTTGGGAGATCCGTCCCCTACACTCCCTCCCGATGTTCCCTCCCTCAAAGCAGTGCAAAGATTTTTTTCTCATTTGAACTTCACTCTATTATCTTAAGTATGAGATGTATTTTATCTCTGCTTCAAAAAATTTTACACATAAATACTGACAATCTCTTTTCTATTAAGAATGAAATCACAGCAAATTTAGTGCCACAGAAAAATGAGTAAATACAAAGTAGTTGTTCCTACGTTTATTTCACTTTTTGCATGTAGTTCTCGTTTTTCTGCGTAAGTGCTAACAGAATATTGTCCTTCAGATAAAACAGTTAATGTAATTGATAAACATAAAAATTTATTTATCTGTGCTGATTTCAGAATCCATTTACAGTGAACTCCTTATCTACCGTTTTTCAGGGGGCTGTTAAAAAATTTCCATACATTCAGGATTTCAGTAGAGGAGGGTTCTGAAAAGTACATCAATAAAATACAACTTCTAACCTTATTAGACTTCATGTTAAGTATAATGAGAGCTGTGCAATATCTGCAAATTAAGTTTAACTAATAAACAATAAAAATGGGAATTTAAAAAAAAAAGTATTATTGTATTAGTAATAGTGTAAATAATACATCAAAAAATATTTAACCTCGACTCGTTTAGATAAAGAATATAACACCATTAAATACAGTATATGATTGTAATTCGACACAGAATGCAAGCCACCCAAAACTTTCAAAACCTCTGAAAACAAAAATAATATGACTCAATGCAAGACATATTTTGAATGTCCTGTGCACACTCGATCAGCTAAGAGTGCGCAGAGAGGTTATCAACTGGCAGTGTGTTCACGGTGGGCTAGATGGAGAACGGGAAGCTTCAATGGTGGGAGGAGTGGAACAATATACCCCTCCACTTCCAAATCAGTTGGCACAGAGAGGGAGGATACCAAACTGGTTGCTAGGCAACTAGATCCCTCCCTGCCGGCCATGTAAGGGGAGGACACGAGCTCTGCCGTATTACATCACAGAAGACAGCCGAAGCTTAGGCATATGCGATCCAGACCCCCAAAGCCAATCTATACTTGTGTTGGCGACACCGTGCTTGCATGGCAAACGTATAGTTGAAGTTATTACGGATATTTCACTTAAGGAAAGGAGTGGTTTGAGACAGAGATGAATAAATAAAGCAATTAAAATTTATTTCATCTCGGTTTTCAATAATCGATCATTCAAAACAACGTCCTCTGATTTTCCAGTACACTTAAGCCTGTCGTGAGTTACGCTGCGCTCGGGCTTGGTGCTTATGAATTATTAGACGACAAAAGGTGTCGAATAGGCCCTTACAGGACATCAAGTTTATTTAGAAGGTGCATATCTATTGAAATAAATTAATATAAATCCTCTGGTCTCCCCGCAAGAAGTTACTGAAAATGATCTTTCTGCTTGGTAATACAAGTCGCTTGATGTTCAAACAATTTGTGGCGACAAGGGGAGGTCAAATATATGCTTCTGAGCATATCATTTTACTCTCTAAGATGCTGTCCATTGAGTGAAATTAATATTTAGTTTTAAAATCATGTTCATTTTATGCCAGATACAATTAAACACTAGCTTTACTGGAAAAAGACCTGTAATCACGAAATAAAACATCTTTGCAAAAAATAGTTTTTCGTTAAAATGTATTGCATAACATTTTCAGGCGAAACCATTTGCTTTGAAGTACTGGTAATTATAGGTGGAACTATTTTGAGCGACGGATAACCGGCGACCCTGTTAGAGGTTTAACCCGGTAGAGAACTTGGCTGCTGTGTGGTGCGGTGCGGTGTGTTTGACAGGATAACAGTGTATCGTTCAACTAAGATTACATAATTAGTTTTATTTACTGCTTCATGCACTCTACAAATTGCTCTCTCGCCAGGCATGTAAGGAGAGGAAGCAAGAGCACGCATAAGAGAGAGAGAGAAAGGAGAAGAAGCAAGTGATGCAGCATAAAGGGAGGGGGGGGGATGCAGCTTTTTTTGCTTCNGGGGGGGAGAGAGAAGGCAATGACGTCAAGCTGGTTGCTAAGTAACCACTTCCCCTCTTGACAGGTGTGTAAGGGGTGGGTACTTGCCAAATTCACTAAGTCACTATCACCATCAGCTTAACTGAGAAGCATTGCGCCACAATGCAGCGCGTTTAACGTATTTCATATCCAGTTATTAGATGTTTGCAAAAAATCACCAGCTTAAAAACGATAGTTGCAGGAAATCTTAAGTGATGGAACCAAAAGATGTTTAGATCGATACAATATCTGATAAACGATAAAAGTGGATAATTTTATCATTATTTAAATAGGAATTTTGCCGGAACCACTGAAAATTAACAGTGGATACGGTTTATCAGTACATGCGTTTTTGGTACATCGAGAGTCCACTTTGCAAAAACAGCCTCACTTTCAAAACAACATCTATGCAGTAAAACCTTGTTATTCGCAGTGGTGAGTATTAACCATTCAAAGTCCAAAAATGGATGTGATGGCTGCTGTGGTATACAAAGAGGTCAAGGTCCAAACTGGATGTGATGCAATGAGATGAGATATGAAGTAATGAAGGAAAACTAAATTTTTAAACGAGTGTGTTCACAGTAAGCACAGACATGTGACACAAATTAGAGCAACCATCTCTCAGACTGCTGATGAGACATTTTAAAACAAAAGGCCAAACACCATTAAAAATATTTGTACACCAATAATTTTACAGTAAGTAACTGATTATAACTACTTTAAACAAAGCATAGTAACTTAAATGAAACAATCGGCACTTCTGCAGTTTACTAAATTGCCTTAATAAATAAACTGTAGAAGATAGTGTGTACATATGTGAACAAATTGGAAATGGCAAGACTGCAGCACCACAAATTATTTCTACGCTACAGTGGAACCGCGTTGTAACGAGTATGGCCTATAGCGTCACGTCCACTATTGCGATAGTTTTTAAATGCACCGTCATTTTCCTTATAATTTGAAAGGTACTTAACTTCGTTTATAACGCAAATCTGTTAATGAAGCCTTTCACTATAGCGATATGAACATTTGTAAACCCATTATTTTTAAAATGTTTAAACACGTTGTATCGCAAGTGACATTTACCCACTTGCCACGCGCGAGCCAGCCTTTGTTAGTCTGTGTCGCACGGCGACACTCGCGTCGGTCGGAGCTAGAGAAGAGGAACGGGCGGGTGTTGTGAGGAATATGGCAGAGGGTATAACAGGGGGGAGAGGTACGAATGGGAGTAGAGCTAGTCTTGTCCAAGGAAAGAGGGGTAAGCTGGAAAAAGTGTAGATGGGGAGGAGGGGAATGGTGGCTGCGATATTCTAGCAGCCTACCGCTCCTTTTATGTTTTCGGGGTCGGAAGATAGCCATTTGCAAGGTCATCGCATCGCCACGTGCAAGGCGTGTAAGGAGAAAAGCATGATTACGTCCTAACAGTTGCTAGACAATGCCACATTGTTTATGATACAGTAGAACCAGCTTATAAATTTCCCGTTTAAAGGGTTTTCCGTCTATAATGCAGGATTTTTCTGGTTCCGAATGTTTCTCCATAAGAACAATAACAAATATTCCCGAAAATAATGTTTTCATTTTCCTGCGAATAATGCAAACTGTTTCTGATTCAGTAATTTATTTCTTGTCTCCAAGCCATTTCACATAACTTCAATTAACAACTGAAAGAATTTCATTACATATTCACATGTGCTGCCCTTTTAAAATTTTTCCCGTGGAAGGAAGCATGCTGGTAAGGGAAAACAAAAATGGAAAAGATACTCAACTTACACTGTATTTCAAACAAGGTTTGTAGTTTTTATCCCAAGCTCCGCCCTGCTGAGATTATCTACCAGCTTGACATTGACGTTGGTCATGAAGGGGAGGGAGTGGATGTTTTTACAGCAGCGCCCGCGCTTTCCTTTCTCTCTTTATTTCTCTTTCTCCCTCTCTTTTGAAATGCGAACAAGACGTCATGCCTGACACACCAGTAAAAGGCAGTATTTAAAAAAAAAAAAAAAAAAAAAAACCACCAACTTGTTTTGTTTATTTTATAAACTTGTGTGTTTATTATGGTGCATAATTTATATTTTTCGGTGTCCAGATTCTTGAATTTTTGTGTTTCCCTCATAGTGTTTTCCTGCTTATAATGTCACTATCAGTGACGTGCTGGAATGTCACCCCTCAAAAAAACGTTGTGTCGCCTCTTCCCTTCTCAACCTGAGAGGTTGGGAAGGGAAGATATCCTCTGCTTTACAGAGAAACAAAGAAGGTTTGGAGGAATCAGGTAGGGGGGTGAGACAGGAGAAGAAGAGGTAGGTGAAAGGGAGAGACAAGGAGTGAAGTAGCGTGCTGATTGGTAGGCAACTAACTCCCTCCCGCAGCCGGAAAATTTTGGGGAGAGGAAGAAGAATGGAGGAGAAAGCAACGTCGCGTCTGCTGGTTCAAACACAGGATCTACAAAGGCAAATACAATAAAAAAAATTATGGGGCACGGTAAATTTTGTTATAACGATACCTCGCTATAGCGATAATTTATTTTTCCATTGTCGACTATCGTTATAACGCGGTTCCGCTGTACTTGAATGCAGTTGTTATAATGGAAAACATACAATCATAGTTTGTATAATAATTGCTATGGAAAATAGTCAACTATAGCTGTGTTTTTTTTTCCAGACTGATGTTTTGTATTGCCATTCTGTACGAGTATCACCACTGACACAACAAAGATATTTCATCTCTCTCATGTTGAAACAGACCATACCATACATCTGTACAATAAATAATGTCTTTGTTCCAGAACATGACGTACACACTCCTGCTAGATAAACTGAGAGTTAACTTCATGGCCTTGCAGGGAGTCTGTGGTTACATGTGAAGTATGCACAGACAATGAGCACAGCTACAGGTAGATACTACATGGCCTTGCAGGGAGTCTGTGGTTACATGTGAAGTATGCACAGACAATGAGCACAGCTACAGGTAGATACTACATGGCCTTGCAGGGAGTCTGTGGTTACATGTGAAGTATGCACAGACAATGAGCACAGCTACAGGTAGATACTAAGAAGGGGAGACAGAGATAATTGACAATGCTTCAAGTATGGACAGACTCACAGGTCGTAGGTGTGACCAGAGTTTGCCAGTGTTCTGTTCACAGGTGGTTCCATTCCAAGGACACTGGTGCTAACACAGATGTATCTGCACTGTTTCTTTCACAGACATCGGAGCCCACCTTCCTCCAGTACAACGAAACCAACAAATAAATTGCAAAATATTGTGAGCACTGCTCTCTTTATCAAGTGTATGGAAGTTGTAAACCACAGGGGAAAACATTAATTTTTTTTAACTTTTCCATAATGGGTGGTAATTTGCATGCCCTAAGGGCAAACTGTCTAGAAATAACTTGTTTGCTATGCTTGCAATTTAAAGCAGTGCGGTAACCATTCCCAGAGTGAAAACATCTGGGGTTATGAGTATGAGATAAAAGCTGTATCTATGACTTCTAATTTATTTTTCCTTACTTTGTTTACTCCTGGTCGAAGCCGTTTTCTGGTTTTGTATCAAACATGAGCACGTGTGAATGAGCACGTGTAAATGAGCACGTGTGAATTAATTATGAGTGACCACATCGAAAAAAAAAAAGGTTCATCGGCATTGCAACTACGAAAATTTGAACGTCGTAGTTATGATGCAAATTTTAAACTAATGGTGGTTCGTATGCAAAAATGCATAGCAATTGTGCTGCAGCCAGGCATTTTTCCGTTACCGAAGCAAATGTTCGTGAGGATCATTCTACTGGGGAGTTTGATTCAAGGAAAAAAAATTGACACAGAACAGTTTTTTTTTAATACTGCATTCTTTTCTCTTTCTTGTACATAAGGTTTGATTACTGGTAAATTTTTACCTATTTTACTCATATTAAAAATGATTTTCATACGATATTTGACTTTTGAGTTTTTTATCATGACCTGTCAATAAGTATTTGTGGCAAAATTGAATTTTTCCCATTAACAAAGGGCAAATGTAGAGGTCGTCTTATATTTGGGTGAATACGGTAGTTAAAAAAGTATAACTCTCATTGTCCAATTATTTGCTATCTCACTCCTCCCTCCCTCTCTCCCTAATCCAGCATAACAGTCACGACACAGACGCAACAATGGCCATTTCAATTTCCCGAACGTAACTCACATCAACTGACACGGCACACTTTGCAGTATATTTATTCCTGCTGTGGAAACACAGATTTATCACAACCTCGTAACTTGCTTAGGTAGGTCGGAAAAACACGTGTACAAACTTGATTTGGTAAAGTACTTTTCGCAGGAAGAAAATTCAACATTTGGCTTAGTAAAAAGCAACACGCCATGTCATTTTCATGTTACCACTTCCGCCATCACATCTAAATATTAACGCATTCTCTCTCTCTCTCTTTTCCAGCTCCTAGCATTACAAAACTGAAAGAGAGAGAGGGACGAGGGAGAGAGAGAGAGNCTTACTTTGTTTACTCCTGGTCGAAGCCGTTTTCTGGTTTTGTATCAAACATGAGCACGTGTGAATGAGCACGTGTGAATTAATTATGAGTGACCACATCGAAAAAAAAAAGGTTCATCGGCATTGCAACTACGAAAATTTGAACGTCGTAGTTATGATGCAAATTTTAAACTAATGGTGGTTCGTATGCAAAAATGCATAGCAATTGTGCTGCAGCCAGGCATTTTTCCGTTACCGAAGCAAATGTTCGTGAGGATCATTCTACTGGGGAGTTTGATTCAAGNGTGCTGCAGCCAGGCATTTTTCCGTTACCGAAGCAAATGTTCGTGAGGATCATTCTACTGGGGAGTTTGATTCAAGAAAAAATAATTGACACAGAACAGTTTTTTTTAATACTGCATTCTTTTCTCTTTCTTGTACATAAGGTTTCATTACTGGTAAATTTTTACCTATTTTACTCATATTAAAAATGATTTTCATGGGATATTTGACTTTTGAGTTTTTTATCATCATGACCTGTCAATAAGTATTTGTGGCAAAATTGAATTTTTCCCATTAGCAAAGGGCAAATGTAGGGGTCGTCTTATATTCGAGGTCGTCTTATATTTCGGTGAATACGGTAGTTAAAAAAGTATAACTCTCATTGTTTAATTATTTGCTATCTCACTCCTCCCTCCCTCTCTCCCTAATACAGCATAACAGTCACGACACAGACGGAACAATGGCCATTTCAATTTCCCGAACGTAACTCACATCAACTGACACGGCACACTTTGCAGTATATTTATTCCTGCAGTGGAAAAACAGATTTATCACAACCTCGTAGCTTGCTTAGGTAGGTCGGAAAAACACGTGTACAAACTTGATTTGGTAAAGTACTTTTCGCAGGAAGAAAATTCAACATTTGGCTTAGTAAAAAGCAACACGCCATGTCATTTTCATGTTACCACTTCCGCCATCATATCTAAATATTAACGCAATTCTCTCTCTCTCTCTCTTTTCCAGCTCCTAGCATTACAAAACTGAAAGAGAGAGAGGGACGAGGGAGAGAGAGAGAGNTTCTCTCTCTCTCTCTTTTCCAGCTCCTAGCATTACAAAACTGAAAGAGAGAGAGGGACGAGGGAGAGAGAGAGAGAGAGAGGAGGGGTCAAGCAAGCACTCACCGTGAGGATCCGAACCCTGCGGTAGTAGCTACTGTAGAGTCGACTCAGCTCCGCCAAGAACAGGCAGAGGCGGTGTGGGCAGACAGGCTGGGAGGGCGAGCGTCCCACGCAGCTCTCCACCACGTGAGGGAACATCAGCATGTAGCGGAACAGGCACCACTCCTCCTGCCAATACACATCCAGGTCAGTGATACCATGACAAAGAACATCTACAAGCGCACAACACTGAATCACACAGCTCATTTGCTTGTCATATAGAGCAAACACAAATTTATACTCAACAAAAAAAAAAAAACACAAAGGCTCATCACAACCAGAGAGATAGTCATTTAACACTTTCCAAACGCTACGTTAACCTGTAGATGTCAATGTTTACAATATGTAAATCACTCCTAGCTACTATCATCACAACTCTGGAGAATGTACGCAACAAAATTTTTCCTGTGACTATTAATGCGTGCATTTTTTAAAGTAATAGGAGGAAATTCCTTTCACATTGTAAGAACATTTAAACCTTAACTGTCCTCAGCGAAAAATGTATTACCAAATGCTCAATATTAATCATTAAAGTTAATAAATGTTACAAATGGAGTGAAGCAGGGGAGTGCATTATCGTCCCTTCTTTAGGATGAGATGTCAACAGTGGAAGATAGGCTATGGCATTTGCGGATAATCTGATGGAGTGGGGTGAAACAGAAGAGGTACACGTACGACTGGATGCACGGAACGATGAAGTGAGAAAGTGTGAGATGAAGTTCAGTACCGGTAAGAATGAGGTGATGGTGATAAGCAGGAAGGGAATACAATTGGATAGAGTGGAGCTGAAGCAGGTAGTAACTTTGGATACCTGGGTAGCATTATCGAAAGACGATTGTGAAACAAGGAAGAGGTGATACAAAGAAGGCAGTAGAGAGATGCCTTCTATAGGTGAGTTAGGGACCTATTATGGAAAAGAGAAGTGGCACTAAGTTGACGAATGCTTGGTTACGGTTTGTGGCAGTGTAAAGTCTGTTCTCCTTCGGCACGGACTACACGCACCTGGCNGTTCTCCTTCGGCACGGACTACACGCACCTGGCCGGTATTCATTTTGGAGACGTCTTGTAGGCCGGGCTGACATCTAAGGGTTGCTTTGGTGGACTTGGGTTTGTTGTTCTACAGCTACCTTACACTTCCTTTTTCCTCCTCGCTTGGAGAAAGGCATAGGTTGGGATAGGTTTGGAAGTGCTACAGGGATCTCTTGGTAGCAAGAAGTGTAGGAGAGTTCCCCTCCCATGGAAGACCACCTAGACACCTTGCCATCCTCCGAACCTATACAAATTTAATGTTATTGGGTTGGCTATACTGTAGAGATATAAAAAAAACATGAAAGTGTAAGATAATGAACGAATGAAGAGGTGTTTATTTACAGGTGTGTTGAATTTAATAGGTAATAGGCTCAGTGCCAATGTTCCGGTATCTTTTCAGGATGCATGTTTTAAGTCATGTGGGTTTGAGCGAAAGTCGCACGGAAGTTTGTTGTACTCTTCGTACTAACGCGCCGTTGCTGAGCATCCATGATGAAGCCGGAAAATTCCATTACACTTTTAAAACTAGTGAATGAAAACAACTGGAGCGTGTGGAGATTTCAGTTGGTCATTTTCCTGAAGTCAAAAGACTTGCACGGTGTTGTGTTGGGCAGTAAGTCTAAAACCATGTAAAATGGACGACATTTCAGATGCTGAATTTCACTTGAAGTTGCGTAATATCTGCGATAGCAAAGCTCAAGAGGTAATTGTGTCGCGGTTGGAAGAAGACCCGATGATGCACCTACTAACATGCGAGTCAGCGAATGAAATGTGGGTGAAATTATTGTCTATCTATGAGCAACAATCTGGGGTGAGTCTGCATCAATTACAGCAGAAGTTTTTCAACCTGAAGTATAACCATTTTTATTTCAAAGTTGCAAGAATTAGCAGTTTGCCTGAAACAGCATGGGGAAAAGATTTCAGAGCAGATGCTAATGACAAAAATTAGTGTCTTTACCAGATAGGTATAAGCATTTTGTATCAGTGTGGGAGTCTGTTTTAGTTAAGGATCAGAAGCTAACATCTAGGTGATTGATTGAAGAGGAAAAAATGCTTTGTTGTCTAAAAGGTGTGCTAGACCTAATCTCCCTAAGTGTCATTATTGCAGTAAGCTAGATCACTTTAAGGCAAACTGTTTCAAAAAGAAAGACAGAGTAGAAAATTATAAAGGTAGAATAACGTGCTTTTACTGTAAGAAGGCAGGCCACTTCATATAGATTGCAGATTGAGGACTGCAAAAGAAGGGGGCAAAAAGGGCAGTAGTGGTGTTAAGAATAAGCCCAACGTGAATGCGTTCAGAAGTGCAGCATTGTTTGGGGAAAGTTTGAATTCAGAGGTCTTGTATGTAGACACTGGAGCTTCTGAGCACATGTGTTCACAAAGAAACCTGTTCTCTGAATTCAGGTGCCAAGACGGATCACAGGAAATTGTCATAGGCAATGGATCTACATTAGTAGTTGCTGGGATTGGAACTGTGGAGGTAGAGGCATGTAATGGTGATTCTCGGGTGACCTCAGAGCTACAAGATGTGCTTTTTCCGGACACGTTCAATTTGTTTTCAGTAGGTGTTGCTCTGAGGAAGGGCTATGAAATGTTGTGTAATGTAAAATATGTGAGTTAATTAAATCTAGTAATGTTTGTGCTATCGGACTGCAGCAGGGGAAACGGTACAGAATTAAGTTTAGGTACATGTTCGACTCAGCTGTACCGTGTTTAGGTTCTGACGAAAAGTGTACACTGAATACATGGTATGAGAAACTGATGCACCAAAATGTGGATCAAGTGAAATCAGTTCTAGAAAAACATCACATAGCTACTGTGATCCCAAACGATTTTTTCTGTGAACCTTGCATTAGAGGCGGGCACCACAGACAGCCATTTCCCACGAGCAAAACAAAGACTACAGAGACATTCCAAATCATCCGTACGGACATCTGTGGCTCGATGGAAACTGTGCCTTTAGGAGCAGAGGTATTTCTTGCTGATCATTGATTAGTTCAGTAAGTATAGGTTTGTGTATTTCTTAAAACATAAATTTGTAGCTGCAGAGAAAATAGAGTGTTTCTGCAACTGGCCAAAAGAGACACAGGGAATGAGGTGAAAATTCCAAGAACCGAGAGTTGGTGAGTCGCAAAGTAANTTTTCGGGACTTGGGTGTAGAATTCTTTCGTGTGTACGAAGCTCAGGAAAGTTTCATAATAATTTTAACGGGTTTGTTCATGTTCGTTTATCAGGAGTCCGGTTGTGTTTCATCATTTCAAACATCGTGGTTTTTTGGAACGCGTCATCATTACTTAGATTAGTTCCTCCGGCGCCGTTTTGATATACGAGAAGTTCGTTATCTGGAGGTGAGTGCGTCAACAAGTTTTTGTGGACTGCGAAGTCGTTTTTGTTGACAGCACAGTTTTAGTTTCTTGCGACGCAGTTACGATATCGGTAACGGGCGCAGCAGTATCGATGACAGGGTGAGCGTGGGACACAGCCAGTTCTNGTAGCTGCAGAGAAAATAGAGTGTTTCTGCAACTGGCCAAAAGAGACACAGGGAATGAGGTGAAAATTCCAAGAACCGAGAGTTGGTGAGTCGCAAAGTAATAAGGGTGATGGAAAACTTGGGCATTAGGCAGCATAAAGCTGCTCCTAATAGACCTGAACAGAATGGCACGGTGGAACGTGAACAATAGTGGTAGCAGCTAGAACAATTCTACAGGGCAAATATTTAGAAAAACATTTGTGGGCTGAAGCAGTAAATACTGCGGTGTACATGATCAACATGACAGGCACGAGTTCTGTACAAGGAAAGAGCTCCTACACATTGTGGTTCAACTCAGAAGCAGACTGAAAACACCGTCATGTGTTTGGATCAGAAATGTATGCACATGTGCCCCAGGAGAAGAGGAGGAAGTGGGATCCCAAGAGTGTAAAGGCAGTCTTTGTGGGCTACCAGGAAAACTTGGAGGCCTTTAGAGTTTATATACCTGGTCAAAGGAAAATAGAGATCTCGAGAAATGTTGTCTTCAGGCAGGAACAAAGCAAGTTGAAAGAAGGTGTACTGCCTGTTTGTGAAAATGATACAAATGCCTATGACACTGAAGAGAAAGGGCATTCAGAGGTTCAAGAAGCTCTCGCTCTTTCAGAGGAAGACGACTTCAGAGGTTTTAAGCTAAGGAAATAAACTGCTGTAGTTAGCGGATGTAGTGAACCGCTTGCGTACATTGGGTCAGAGGATACAACAACAGTCATAAATACACATAACAGTACAAGAAAAAAGAACTGGCTGCAGAAAATAATAAGAAAAATTGTCTGAGGGACAGCACATGTTTAAAGAAACCCCAGAAGTTCTGCGCACATGAAATTGATTTTTGTGCTCTGGTCGAGCCCCTTAGTTACCAGGATGCCATGACAGGTGATGATAGTGGTGCTATGTGGAAGCTTACGATTGACACTGAACTGAAATTGATTGAGGAGAATAATACGTGGACTGAAATAGTAACCCCAGAGAATTATCACATAACCCAGGCCAACAAAAAAATATTTTGTGAAAACTTTTTAAATAAATGCAGCTGAATCTTATGTATTTTTGGGTGCTGAAACCGAATCTGGCATCAGTTTTTTTTTTATCACCCACAGTTCTCTCTCGTATCACCCACAGTTCTCTCACAATATGCATTTGTATTTAAAAATGCAATGTATGCGATTGTATTTTTAAAAAAATTAATTACATACATTTTAAGTGTTTATTTTTTGGTATTTCTTTTCTCTCTTCTCTTTGAAGCTTCTTATGTAGCCTTTTCTCCTATGTGATGCATTTTGTTGTTCTCGGTGAAGTGACCAGCAGTAATCGCCCATCATGCTGACATTCCACCGTCCCTGGTAATGTTTCTCCATCACTTTGATGTCCTGGCGAAACCGCTCCCCCTGCTCTTCACTCACGTCTTCCAAGTTGTCAGGGAAAAAGTCAAGATGGTTGTGTAAGAAGTGGACTTTAAGGCTCATCAGGCATCCCACATTTTGGAACTTGTCTATCATATTAGCTACGATAAGCTCATAGTTTGGGTCTTTAACATTGCCCAAAAACTTAGTCACAACTTGCTTAAATGATATCCAAGCCTCCTTTTCCTTTGTAGTCATTTTTGTTTCAAAGTTGGAATCGAACATCATTTTACGAATGTCAGGCCCAACGAAAACCCCTTCTTTCAGTTTGGCTCCTGATAAATGAGGAAACTTTTCACATAAATACTTAAAACATTCACCATCTTTAGGCAAGGCTTTTACAAACTGTTTCATTAAATCTAATTTAATGTGAAGAGGCGGTAGAATAATTTTTTTTGGATCTATTAAAGTTTTATGCAAAATGTTCTTCTTTCCAGGTGTTAAGGATTTTTTGCAGGCCAATGTTTTGTGGACCAGTGTCGATCCCTTGCTCTTCTGTCTCACTCACATATAAAACATGGAAATTTAGTTAATCCCTTTTGTTGGCCTAGGAGCATGCAAACAACTTTCAAATCTCCACACATCATCCAATCGTGAGCAGGATAGTTAATTTCCTTTAAAATAATGTCTAGATTTTCGTAAGTTTCCTTCATATGGACTGAATGAGCCACAGGCAGTGAAGCATAAGTTCTACCATTGTGTAAAAGAACAGCTTTTAAGCTAGTTTTTGATGAGAGTATAAAAAGCCTCCATTCTTCATTGTACTCAATTCCAAATTCATTCATTAGACCACCAATATCATGCCAGTACACCAAATCCTGTTCTTGCTTAAAAAACTTAGCGAACTGTTGATCTCTTGTTCTATATTGATAAATAGATGCTCCAGGTGCCAACAAATGTTTTTGTTTTAGCCTAGAGCCAAGCAATTCAGCTTTCTCTTTAGTCAAACCCAAATCTCTTACCAAATAATTTAACTCAGCCTGTGTAAACAACTGAGGTTCTAAATTTTCTGGAGAACATTGGAACTCATCATCATCCGGTTTACCTTCATCGGATTCAGTTTCACTGGACTGATCAAGTAAAACGTCATCAATAGCCTGTGGTGGCTCAGGGACAGGAAGTCCCGGACCATGACCGACTGGCCGAAGGAAGATTAGGGGAGACAATTACTTTCTTATTTTGAAGTTATATCCAGTAACATTAATGCTACAAAATTAACAATAGTCTGAATGATTTTATGGTTCTCTCCATATCATGGTGTTACGATTGGCCTCGTTGTGCAACAGCTGTCTAAGCGAAAGCCGACAAAGAGGCCACAGCCGCGCTGAAATGCATAACATCGGACCGGAATCGATTGCAGCAACCGGCGGAGAGTTACGCAAAGAGGCACAGGAAAATGTAGGTCCTGCTGGCCTAAGAGCATTTCGACATAATTAGAGCAAGCTGCGAGGACACTTCTTCTTCAACACAGTCTGCGGAGCCAATCAGATCGATCTACGTCATTACACACGTGGAGGGGCGAGAAGGGTGAACTAGGGCGTCAAGCTCCGGGATCGCNGCTCTGGGATCGCAGCAGTCTACGTGGGTCGACAGGCGAGCCAACTCCAGGTCCGAGGGCGTCATCCGACAACGAGGTCCGGGTGCGAGACTAGGGTGAGTTCCTTCATTATCATGTCACGTCTAACCTAAATAACCTGCCCTTGCACTATCCCTCTCTCTCTTTCTCTCTCTCTTCCTCTCCTTTCCACCGTAAACTCACACTGTTATTCATGTACTCTGAGGAACCCATGATAACAAGTAAAGATATTGTTAATTCTGACTATAAGTCCTTACTCTACTACTTAACCTATTTCCTTATTCTATCCTTTAATAGCTATGAGTTTATGATAAAAGAAGACTCATAACAATGGGTACTGCAAATCTAAAAGCTGTCTTTTCTTTTTTTGGCCATTTTCTAAGGTCTTCACCACAAACATAGCATACCTTATGTGGAGCCCAAGGTTTTTCTTGATCACCGAGTTTTATTCCAAAATATACGAAGTTCACTTTTTTAACAAACTCTGTAATGTTTCTTTAATGTTTTTTAATTACAAACTCACCAATATATAACAAAAACTGTTAAGAAAGCTTTTACAACCACGGTTAGCCATGCTTAGGGCACATGGGCAAAAAGCTGAAAAGTGAGGTTGTGTTGACTGAAAGAAAACAAACAGTCATACCACCACTGCCAACCTAATTTCATTTAGATTTACTGTATGTTTTAGTATATTAATAATGTATATCAAGTACATAAAAATGTATATAAATGTATATAAAAACATATATATAAAGTATATAAAAATGCACAGTTATTAGATAAAAAATGAATGAATTTCTCACATTTTGTATATTCAAATGTGAAAAAAATGGTGGGTTATGACTTTTTTATTATTATTTTCGGACTCAGCACACCAAAAAATATAAGAATCCGGCAAAATCATTAAAAAAGTTTTTTTATCGTTGGTCTGTGTAATTGGAAGCAAGTGGGTGTTCAAAATAAAATATGATCAGAATGTAAATACAAAGCACGGCTGGTTGCAAAAGGCTTTGAGCAAAATAACATCTCTGATTTGGGAGAAATCTATGCACCAGTGGCAGAATTAGCAACAGTGAGAATCTTGCTAGCAGTTGCAAATCAGATGGAGTGCCTCCCTTTAGGGAAATATTGAAAAGATTTTTTGGCCAAACCAGAAGGAGTACGATGTGATGGAAAAACAGTTTATCGACTAAACTAATCCATTTATGATTTTGAAGAAATCTCCAAAACACTGGAATAACAAATCCAACCAGATGGTAGAGCAAGAGGGTTTCTAGAGATCTAAAGATGACTACTGACTGTAAGTGAAGACATCCTCTACATCCAAGCTCTATGCACTTCTGTATGTGGATGATCTGAAGATTGTGGGAGATAATGAAGAGGAAACTGAAAAGCTCAAATCAAAACTAAAGAAAAACTTCAAGATGAAAGATCTCAGGGAAGCATACAATTATTTGGGAATCTGCATTTCTCAAGACCAAAAATCAGGTTCTTCAAAATGAACCAAATTCCGTTTCTTGAAATTGGTTTTAGCTAGGTATGGAATGGGAAACTGTACACCAGTCACGACCCCAATGGACCCTTCCTTCAAAATGTCGAAGGATGGCCCAGTATCAGACGACAAGGAACTAGAAACAAGATGTCGCCAGCTGATCGGGAGCCTTATGTATGCAGCTGTAGGGTGAAGACCTGATTTAAGTGTAACGCTCAGTTTGTTGAGCAAGTACGAGAACAGTGCAGGCGATCAATTCTGGACAGCCTTGAAACGGTTCTTGCAATACCTCAGAGGAACACTGGAATTGTCCTTAGTGTACAAGCATCAAGACAACTTCAAGAGTACAGGGATATGTAGACGCTGATCAAGTCTGATACAACATCCATTCTTGTTTCACGTGGAAACAGCAGTTTTTGTATACACTATATTCTATTGCTAAAGTAGGGCAAGCTATTCTATAAGGAATCATTTGGAGATGAGCTTCCCAGATAACCTTAGACACCTTCGTTTGACTGCGAAGCCCATAAGTACAATGACATTCAAGCAATATTACAATGGATACCATCTATGTTCCAATCCTATTACAGAGACTTACCACATGAGGACAATAATGCACAAGATTTAGAGGAAGGTCAGTGTTTGCTGCTGACAATGGGTTACCTTTCTCTACGAACCAGATGTTCGCGTTTCAACCATTTGTGCTACAATGCATAAAGATTTGCATTAGGATAGTTCTTAACTTTTATGTAATACAGGAGGCTATCTAATAACGAAAGTGCAATCTTAGCAACTCAGGAGTTCCGAAAAGTTACTTCCATTAAAAATTGTGTAATGTTTAGCAATATAATATATGAAAATATACAGTATGTTGTCTACAACAGTTATCAGGCAAGATTATAAGTTCATTGATATCATTGGGAAAAATATTGGTTGCCCATTTCAGGATACCAGAAGCCATCTCATTCCCTACTCATCCTCCCTTTGTTGCATCCCACATGATACAGCAACTTTTACAGTTAGTGGCATCATAGATTGTGCAGTTCAGAGTTCATAATTTCCTCAGATGAACGCTCTGTTCGTTAGTAAGGAGAGATGTAGCAAGACAGTTTTGTAGGTCTACTGTTGAAACAACAGAGGAGCTGTTTTCACATTTAGATTGTTTTGTATCTTCGTGTTTCAGGTCGTATCAATATTTGGCATCTGGTAAGTGTATTTGAAATGTCTCTTCTAGAGTGTTGTTCTCATTGTTTCCCAAAAAAAAAAAAGGCCTCGGAAAGCTGTACTTTATAACGGTCACAAGCATCACAAGTGTCTGTCTGCGGCAAATGGAAACCGACGTTGAATTCTGTACGAAAAATGTGTCTACAGAGCCAAGGCTTTGCTATCAAAGTCTGGAGAATATTAGTCACTTTGCTATCTTCTAGCCATGTGTGAAGCTTCGATAATATAATCAACGGCAAAGTTTTTTAACATTCAATTGCACTTCGCAATTAAGTTTGCTAATCACATTTTGCGAAGTTTTGAATCATTNAGGCAAAGTTTTTTAACATTCAATTGCACTTCGCAATTAAGTTTGCTAATCACATTTTGCGAAGTTTTGAATCATTCACGTGCAAATGCAAATAACATATAGTCTCGACATTGCATGCATGTTATTTACTGCAGAGTGACTGAATATCGACAACTGTGCATCAATATGTCGAAACGATCAATTCGAGCAGGATCGAAGGATCGACCACAGGAAAGATATTGCAGAGTGGGTGAAACTTAAATAGGCGATTCGGCACAGAGATAGCACTGCAAATACTGGTTTGATGGCCAATGTTTATACATTTATTGGAAAACAACTATGTAGTTTATTTGTGAAAATTTTGAAAGAACATGCAAAATATAGAAAGGCGTTTGAATAATTCCATTACATTATTTCCTTTAACTGTAAAAAGGAAGAACAAACCAAAAAGAAAATTGAATGAAATGAAAAAATCTATTCTTGCGAATACACTGTTAGACAAAATACTGATTATCTCGAAAGCTTCCTGTAGAATGTACAGAGATATCAGCGCAGTAGCGTTGAGTCTTAGGTACCAAATTTTAGCCTTGACTTACCGGTCTTTCTATTATATCGTGATCATCTTTGATATTACACAGTTTGTATTTAGCTACAAAGTTGTTTTGTGGTTGCGGGTTATTAGTTTTGTGGACGTAACTTTTACAATATGGAAAAAGGCAACATAGAGGAATCATGTAGTAATGAAATACCACCCTCCTGAAGGAAAAAAATGTAGCCAAAATTGGAATTTATTTTCTGAAGTGGACAATAGCTTGGCAATGTGCAATGGATGTAAACAATCNAAAAATGTAGCCAAAATTGGAATTTATTTTCTGAAGTGGACAATAGCTTGGCAATGTGCAATGGATGTAAACAATCACTTGAATGACCACGCGGTATGTCTATAATTTCGTCATGCCTATTTTGTAACGCACTTTGAATCAAATAAATAATTAATTAAGTTTGTTACGGATGTTTAAAGCAGTTTGGTAATACTTGGTGCAGACATGTTTATCTATTTGTAGGTTATGTTTAGTGTAAAATTTGATGTTGACGAAAAATTATCACTACCTATTCTAACAATAATTTGCGTGAATTTACTTTGCTAGAGTATTTGTAGTATAATTATTTTTTATAATTTTCATTATGATTTTCTGCCACCAATTATGCTTATCTTCAAACCCTTGTCACTGCTGCATGTAATGACCACGCAATTATATTTACAAATGATTCATTCTGCCAATTGGTTCTGTTTCCCATATTTTTTTAAATGATAAACCCTTGAAGTTAATTAATACTGATAACTGTTCACATTCAGTTTGTATTCACACAATTAAATACTATTTACTTCGCACTTTGATTCGCAATGGAAAATTAATATTCGCACATGGCTACTATCTTCACTGTAAAGTGAATACATTTTATCAATATTTAGATGGCTACCTAAATAACACTTACGTGTCTTCTCCCTGCTTTAGTGACTAACATACTCTGGAAACCTTTGAATGTGATTTCTAACTCCTTCCTTTATTTCTTCACGTGTTTTATTTTGTGGTGTCTTTTCACCCCTCCTGTTGAATTGTATCAGATCACTAGTAGCATTTTTCTTCAGTGCAATCCTAACAACAGTTTCAGATATTGATAGCGTTCCCAAGAAGAATGCCTTACATACTGGAATCATTGCATTACCTACTAAGAACGTGTGTTCAAAAGAGAACTTTCGCTGCGTCGCTTTTGAATTATCAAGTGGACGCCGTTGTGCAACAGGGTTTTCCTCCACACAACTCACGATGAACTTTCTCTTTACATCCCATGATTTGTCACCATCCCAAAATTGGTCATGAATTTCTTTTCTTACATCTTGGTTAATTTTATGCTGCAGTTTCTTCTACAAGGGTGACAAGAAGGGCCACAGTCTTCCTTGCACAACTTTTCCTGATTTAAAAACGTACTCCTTTCCTGAAACACATCTCTTCTTCCTAATAGCACTTGTCCACTTTTCAGGGTGATGCACCCCCTCTTTCTTCCTCTACTCATACCGGTTTCTTCGGTGGTGTCATCAGGGGTTTCAGGAATGATAACTGGGTGCATTTCTCTCCTAATTACTTTTACCGAATGAGAAACTAATGGAGAGCCACAGTTTGAATCATCACTAGCAGGGACATAATCAGGATCAATAGAATTATCACACAAGTTTGAGATATCTGTGGGAAGAGCTGTTTCTGCAAATATCAGTAACTTCATGTTGTAATATTTATGCAGATGAGACGGGGTTATTATCCATGCCATCTATAAAGAAAATGAGAAGATGGGCAGTGATGTATACGTGTTTGATGTATCAAGTTAAGGACTTAATTAAAATGCATCACAATCTAAAACTTTATTCCCATATAACTGAATTGTGTTAGATTCCAGCAACAATGGCAATTTCTACAATGGTGAATATTAAGGTTATATTACGTTGCTTGCTAACTATATCCAATATTATGGTTTGTAGGTTAAGGTTGACGCATGACGCGTACTAGCATTATAATTATTTACGACTCCGCCTCATCTTCATGTGATGTCACGTCACCCTGAAAGGGGTTTGAACCTAGGACACATTGCTTCCAGAGCCAACCAGCACACTCCTAGGCAAGGTGCACCCAGGGACCCGGCAGCCTAAGCCATCTATGCCATTATGTCAGATGCCAAGTGTCTTGTAATCACCCCCAGCCGGCAAAAAAGCCCAGCGCTGCTCTTAAGCAGACAGCAGCAATGCAACACGCACAAAAGTAAAACTGCCATTTCCAGCCTCCCCCCGAGAGAATATGGCCTGCGCTGCTAAGTGAGCAGCCCACGCCCGAAGATACCAGACTAGCCGAAGGACCTGCACCGGCAGACTATATACGCTGGCACGCAGCCCCAAAATGTCAGTTGTATACTCGGCAGTTTGCTCCACTACCTCATGTGCTGGAGTTCTTTGCCTACCTCCTTCCTCACGAAGGACCACCACTACCTTCTAGAAGCCTTCTAGATCAGCGTCCAGCGACCCCTGAACAAGCCTTCTCTCCCTTACACTCACTGCTACTTTGGTAGTGACCCTGAGTCCCTTCTGGAAACAGTAGAAATTAGATAGGGTCAGTTAGTCATAGTTACTTAGCTCTTTTCTGCCCTTGTTAGTTTTGCCCCAGGTCCCCTTCACCTGGTTAACGTAGTCTACTTCCACCGGTTTCAGTCCAATTGATAGCTAGGAGATAGTATGGGCACCGTGTCTATTCCACTGGGGAATAAACACGTATTCTTACCTAACTCCGTGTGTTCATTCTAGGGTAACTGTTACCTTAGTACCTTGTAGATGTCAACCACACCAAGGAGAAGCAGGAGACAGCGTATTGAACCAGATTGCCAAAACTAGTGTAGGACTGCGGGCTACCCTTAATCGGGCGCACGTACGTCACCAAACATAACCCAGTCGACGGCCACCCGTACCTTGAATTAAGTACTCTGGTTCTTGGAACATTGTAAGGTAGAGCCACAACCACTAGGAACACACGCGACGAAGCGGCTAGACATCCAGATCAGCTAACCCACTCCACGCACTGCGTTGTACTTTGCCGATTGGAGTGACAGGAGTGATTCTGGGTGGCCTAACTACTTCTGGTTACACTTTAGCCAGGGAACTCGTCACCTGCTCCTGCTTCATGTGGTAGACCGTAGTACCGTTCCCATAAGCCCCTTCGTTCAAGTGGTACAAGGTGGAGAGTTAAGAAGACAGCTACTGACTATAAACCTAGTCAGTTACTCTGCAACCCATTGCCTTCTGCACTCAGCAGCACCTTCTCAAAGGACCGAGCTCAAGCCGCCCGACGACTGGCGAAGCCTCACCTCCCAGTCCCCCCTAGCACTCGATCGTAGTCCGTCTACGACAAGGCCTACCAGTACCCCTGGGCCGTGCCAGCCCGCACTTCCAGGCGCCACAACCAACCTACCAGACGCCGTCGCCGCCCGCACCAGCGATCAGACCAGCAGCTGCCATATGACAGGGCACTCGTTCCAGCCAGCAGTCGCCGAGCCAGGATCTACCTCGGGTGAGACCTGAGCAAGGTAAAGCGACACCAGTGCCTCTGACCGGCACCATAGAACCCTTGTCCGACAGTGATGTCATTGCCATTTCTAATAGACGACACGCGTCAAGTGTTTTCGTGGGGCCACAACACTTTATTAAAGGTACAACCAGGCCAGCACGATCCCAAAAATTAAGATAATCACGCCGGGAGTCAAACCAGTAACCAGCCAGACTTCGGCCAGTCTGTAAACACTCCATGGTGCTCAATTTTACCAGCACAGACATGTCCGAATTAAACCTAAGCATTGCCGACAAAGGCGAAGCCGCTACCGCGCCGACGATGTAGGGGAGCTCGAAGAGCCCCTACCTCACAACGGCGACCCCGAACGCGTCCATCCATGAGGACGTGGTAACCGACAGCGTTTTGACGCCGGTCTGCCTCAAAACCCCAGCTGCCAACCCAGCTCCAGAGAAGCCCAGTCGCGCCGATGTGGTAGGACAGCCTCCTGAACTCTCACCTCTGATGGCGACCCCGACCGTGTCCACTCAGGAAGACATGGTAACCGTCCGGGCCTCGACGCCGGACGGCAGCAAGGCAACTACTGCACTGCCTTCATCCTGGAAGGGCAAGTCCAGCAGAGCCGAGGGGGCAGGGAAGCAGAGAGGTCCGTCCCTGCCTCTGACTGACACTTTAACACCACCCCTCCAGGAGGAGGGGACGACCAGTCGTACTTCGGTGCATGGTGGCTCCGAGTTGGCCACTGTCGAGGATGATCCCGATGAGCCCAGCTGTCGAATGAGGGAAGTGCCTCCCCGTATCTGCTGCACCGCCTCCCAAGGTCAGCAGGGGCGGTAGAGTGTCACCATGGCGCTCCATGGTGACACGGAAGACAGGAGGTAAAATAATCTTCGTTATACTGTAAGTTAATGTACATTTTGTATGTTAAAGTGAGATAATTTACTAGAGTATTCGGGCGGGGATTGACAATTGTGCGTTAAAGTGAATGATACGATAATGTGAAGTTCGTTGTAATGGAATTTTACTGTACATAAAGACGCTGCCTCCTAAGCGTACAGCCAAAGTGTTTTGAAGATAAACATTTCAAACAAAAGTATTCAAAGTCACATTTCATATGGAATACTAGCACTTAAAGAACTCTTGCCAATTTTTGTGTTACTGGCTCATGATCTCGTTGTTAAGAGCTGCCCAAATCTCTTAACTCACCAACAACTCTCAATTTTTGTGTTTTAATTTTTTTTTAAATTAAACATTAAAATTTAGTTTTTATAAAAAATAAATACATAAATAAAACATATAATTGTATGAATATTTATTAACAAGGCAGTGTGCTCTGGGAAAGTTGTGTTGAATATTGACTTTTTGTTTGAAACAGTTATCTTTAAAACAGATGCACTGAGAAGGAATTTCTTTAACACTGATTCCCCATTTAAACCACGTGCCTGCAGGTTTGGTAGGCAGAGACCTTAACAAACACACAATACATATCAGCAAGCAAGTGCAAAGAGAAAATAAAATAAGCACGATAATAATGAAACAAACACAACATTTATCATCATCATATAATAAAATACACTTATTTAGTAAATTAACTTATTATTAGATATAACACTATTTATAGGTGATTACAACTAAAGTAGGGAACTCTTATAACTAAGAACGTGGTGAGTGGACTCATACATTTATGCTTACAAAAATTACCTATTGGATTTTTAAAGAAGAAGAGAGTATGCTCATAAAAATGGTACAGGTACCAATGTGAATTATTAGTTTACTTTGCTGCAGCGAAAAGAAATTCTCTAAGACACAGACAAAAGGAAAAACTGACAGATGGATGAGCAGTCCACTTGACCACCATAGTTACTGAGCCATAAGTGAACAACATGGACAAACTAACCTACTCGAGGTTCTTCAGCTGAGAGATGTGGGCCCGGGTCACAAACTGCCCATTACCAAGGTCGCAAAGTGCAACTGTGTTTGGTATAAGGAATCTTTGTACTTGATATATACGTGAATTATGCCATTCTCTTGTCAATGGCTTTATTCAGAGCGTACGCTCAGCACATCACAAAATCTCCAACTTTGAATGGATTGTCTTTACGATCCTTATTGCATTTTCTCTTTGATTTGTTACATGACAATTTTAAATTTGATGTGTCCCTTTCCAGACGTTCTTAGGATAATACATATTATTAACGACTCTCAAAATATCACACGCTAATAAATGGTACGGGATATTACCTGTTGTGTCAAGAGAGAAAAATCAACCTCCTCTATGGGGCTGAGAGGTGGGTAGATTCCTTTCCCAACCTTGTCAGAAAACAGTCGCAGTATGGTGGATATTCTGGTGTAGTTATACAGCACAAACAATGCTCCTAAAACAAAATTCCAGTAACGGGAAACGATTTTTTTCTGTGCATTCCAAATTTGATATTAACCATCAAACAATAATTAACAAGTTCAGCAAAAATTTCCAACTCAATACATGACGAAATGTGTTTAATAATCAGTACACATTTTTATTGTTTAAATGTTTTTATACACAAATGAAGGATTGCAAGATTTCTTGAATTAGCCCTTTTACCAAATTGTGAAAACTGAAAATAAGTTTTATATAAATATCTCGGAACTAACCGGAATGCTTTGCAAGCTTACTAACAAAAACAACTAGGCACCACCTCCTGCCACAAATGCAAACCAAGCTGACTGGCTCAATACCGCAGGACAAAGTCCTCAAGCTAAACCACCTATTTACATGAACTGTTTGTGTAAGTTGATCCAGAAAATATCCAAAGCCATAAAAAAAACTATTTACAGATACTTTAATATTGTTCATCTGAAGTAAGAGGGTAACCTTATATTTATCACAAGATGATGTCGATAGTGATTTCTATTCTAACAGAATAAAATGTCAACATCTTGTAACTATTAAATAAGTACAGTATTTAGGATTGTAGCGAGTGCAAGTACATGAAGGCTATCACGACTGACAAGGGACAGCCTTACCTCTGAGCTGTGGGTTATCCTGGGGACTGCACAGGTCCACACACACCTCGGCAGAAGGCTTCATCTGCAGTAGCTCCATCCTCGTCACGGCATCTACCAGGTGCACGAGCGACACGGACTCCTGAAGAGCGCACTTCACCTCTGCCAACTGCTTCACATCCTGGTGTCTGCGTCTACGCAAGCCATGTCGCGTTCACAACACTGTTTATCCAATATTGCTAAAGTACTCTATATTAGTCCATCAATATGCTAGATGCTAGTTTTCTCTTTCATCCTTCAATAAAAGTAGTTATGTACATTCAATGAATAAGTAAAAAATTACAAACTGATGCTTTGGTGTGGTATGTATGACTTGTAAGAAGGACAATCATGCTTCTGCCTCTTAGAGAGGACAGAGGCACTGAATTCAGTCCGTCTGTTTTGCGTTAACTGCGCCCACTACAAGAGACTCACGGGCCAAGGTTTTACAACTCCACACAGGAGGACTCAATATTGTTAATTATGGTGTATGCTGTCCACGGTAAACTGAGCACTTTTGAAAGCCCTTCTTAAGATCTACTTGCATGCGCATTGTGTATTCTTCCGCCTTATGTAAAATTAACATTGCCACGGGCCTCATCGCTTTATTCATGCATCAATCAAGTGAAACTGTGAAATTACTAGAAAAAGAAATATATTATATATACGCTAAGTTTTACACTTTGATACTTAAAAAAAATAGAAAGCTAAAGAAATAATTTAAGTTATCACAAATGGTTACCTAACACTTTTTATTCAACATTATTTTTTATTTTAATTTTAAAAATACTTTACACAGATCCCATTTTGAGTACAAAGACTCAAGGATGTGGAACAAGTCAAAAATACTTATACCAATACATGTCACATACACATTACAAAGAAATGAAGAACATTATGAATACACACATACCTAACTAGTAGGGGATCATACATATAGAAAACGCGCTCCATGGCAGTTTTCATGAATAAATGTTGGGAATGGTTTTGTTTCATCATAAACTACCTTTGGATGAATAATTCCAATGGTGGCACTCCACACTCTGTTGCGTTGCGTTTCATTTCTACCACAATCAAAATGGTTGCCTGAAAAAGTTAAAAATGTTCACAAGTCCGTTATTCATGGGTGGATCTTAATTTGCAACGTCTCGCTTTAAAGAATAATTTGAGATTTAAAAAAAGTGTTGTTACGCTTTTCACGCTAAAACCAATAATTGCTAAGGCAACATAAAAATAAAATAATTTCACAAAAATTTTGTGATTTAAAAAACAAATCATAATATAATTGCAGATTTAGTGGAGAAATGGCGTAACTGGTTTTTAACAATCCTGCACTGCCTGTAGATGAAGCACTACTGTGGCGACACCAAACTCAGAGTGGAGCTTGGTTTTGGTGGTGTGATGAAGGTGGCACCATTTCAATGAGAGTCATTGCAAAATATTAACTATGAATATTTATGTTATTAATTAACCAACCTCAAAACTAATAAATATATTATATGATACGTAAATCATAGTTCTGTTGTGTATTGTGTTCATCTAGAATAAGGTTATGTAGTATGTTGGTTGTGTAGGTTGGCAACAACAGCGGTCAAATAAAGGCAAACACTAAAGTGCCCGGTTGTCTGGCAGCAGTCATTGCGACGTGCACGCATTGTGGTTCGTAATAGTTGGTGACGAGGTTTAAAATATTGCGTGTGGTCCATGGTCCACAAAAAATGGCACCACTTGGAGCTACAGGCGATTTGCCCCAGAGAAGGAGTCGTGGAACCAGTATCGCGAACGTCTACAGTTCTATTGCATCGCGAACAACATCTCAAGGATGACGAAGCTAAGTGGGCGGTGTTTTATACGGTATATGGACCAGAGTTGTACAGACTGGTGACTTCATTATTGCCACACAAATCTACCGATGCGGTACCTCTGGTGGAAGTGTTCACAAGGTTAACGGATCACTACCACCCGAAACCCAGTGAAATAGTTGAAATTTTCAAGTTCTTGAAACGCGATGAAAAAGAAGGGGAAACAATTGTTGACAACTAAGCACACACTGCAATTTTCCAAATTTGGATAACATGTTACGAGACCCAAAATGGACACCTTGAACAAACGTGTAAAAAAAAAAAAAATGGCAGGCAGGTTCGAGTGCGAGGGACTTGAAGCAAACTGGCGCCATACAAGAAGTGCAGCATTTTAGGTGGACGTTGCAGACGGTGCAGGTTCAGAATATACTTTGTACAGTATGTAGGAACAAGCACACAGGAAGTCATGGTGCATCGAAGTGCTGTTGAATGGACGACCGGTGAGCATGGAAGTTGACACTGGGGTGAGCCGTTCCATTATCAGCTGGCACACATACAAAGTTCTGTGGCCTAGCGAGCCATCACTGAAAAAGGAAAACATGGTATTGCGTACATGGTCTAGTGAACATTTAGAAGTGTTGGGCGTGAAGGAAGTCGCAGTGCAACTTAAGGAGCGTAAGGGAGGTAACGCTGGAGTTAGTTGTGGTGCAAGGACGAGGGCTAAACTTGTTGGGACATGACTGGCTTGAGCCACTTGGAATTAGATTTGTTGGGTTGAACAAAGTTCGGGAAGACCTGGTAGACTGGATTGTTAGCGAGTTCCCAGCAGTGTTCAAAGCGGGTGAACTGGGAAAATATGTGGGTCCACAGGTNGAACAACATCTCAAGGATGACGAAGCTAAGTGGGCGGTGTTTTATACGGTATATGGACCAGAGTTGTACAGACTGGTGACTTCATTATTGCCACACAAATCTACCGATGCGGTACCTCTGGTGGAAGTGTTCACAAGGTTAACGGATCACTACCACCCGAAACCCAGTGAAATAGTTGAAATTTTCAAGTTCTTGAAACGCGATGAAAAAGAAGGGGAAACAATTGTTGACAACTAAGCACACACTGCAATTTTCCAAATTTGGATAACATGTTACGAGACCCAAAATGGACACCTTGAACAAACGTGTAAAAAAAAAAAAAAATGGCAGGCAGGTTCGAGTGCGAGGGACTTGAAGCAAACTGGCGCCATACAAGAAGTGCAGCATTTCGAGGTGGACGTTGCAGACGGTGCAGGTTCAGAATATACTTTGTACAGTATGCAGGAACAAGCACACAGGAAGTCATGGTGCATCGAAGTGCTGTTGAATGGACGACCGGTGAGCATGGAAGTTGACACTGGGGTGAGCCGTTCCATTATCAGCTGGCACACATACAAAGTTCTGTGGCCTNGGAAGTTGACACTGGGGTGAGCCGTTCCATTATCAGCTGGCACACATACAAAGTTCTGTGGCCTAGCGAGCCATCACTGAAAAAGGAAAACATGGTATTGCGTACATGGTCTAGTGAACATTTAGAAGTGTTGGGCGTGAAGGAAGTCGCAGTGCAACTTAAGGAGCGTAAGGGAGGTAACGCTGGAGTTAGTTGTGGTGCAAGGACGAGGGCTAAACTTGTTGGGACATGACTGGCTTGAGCCACTTGGAATTAGATTTGTTGGGTTGAACAAAGTTCGGGAAGACCTGGTAGACTGGATTGTTAGCGAGTTCCCAGCAGTGTTCAAAGCGGGTGAACTGGGAAAATATGTGGGTCCACAGGTCACCATTTAAGTCCCACAAGACTGCATCCGTGTGATTAGAAAGGGGCCGGCCAGTACCTTTTGCATTGAGAGACAAGGTAAGTGAGGAAATAGAGAGATTAGTGCAGCGGGGGGTTTATGAACCTGTACATGTTTCAGAATGGGCGAAACCTGTAGTACCCATTATTAAAAAAGGATGGCACAATTCGGCTGTGTGGGGATGATAAGGAGAAAGTAAACAGCGTGTGTGTATCCACTGCCCACAGTTGAGGCATTAGCAGTACTGGAGGGAGGACAACTATTCATCAAGCTTGATTTGGCGGAAGCGTATTTGCAGGTAGCAGTAGATGAAGCAACAGCCGAACTGCTTACAGTTAATACTATGAAAGGGCTTTTCAAGATCAAGAGTTGCCATTCGAGGGTAGCAGTGGTCCAGCAATATTCAAAAAGTTAATGGATACTCTGCTTGCTGGCATACCAGGAATGGTAGTATTGCTTGACGATATACTGATATTGGGAGGAGAGGATGAAGGGCAGTGGAGTCGGGTGCGTCAAGTTCTAGAAAGGCTGCAACGTGCAGGACTCCGACTGAAGACAGCCAAATATGTATTTGGAGTGGATTCTGTGGTGTTCCTGGGAGACAGAATTGACAAGATAGGTATCCATCCCTTGTCCAGTATGGTGGATGCTGTGCATGATGCACCAGAACCGAAAAACAAAAAGGAACTCCAGGCCTTTCTCGGACTTTTGAACTGTTGGAGCCGCTGCACCGATTGTTAGATGCAAATGCTACATGGAGTTGGACAGAAACATACAGCAAGGCATTTCAAGACACCAAGCAGCTGCAGCCAGAGCAGACACGGACACATTTCAACCTCAAGAAGCCCTTAATTTTGACGTGTGATGCCGCAGTGTGTAGGGTACGAGCGTTACTGGCCCATGACTTGGGTGATGAGAGGGAAGTCCCAATAGCATTTGGCTCTGGGGCCCTACAGAAGAGCGAGCGGAACTATGCACAGATGGACAAAGAAGCCCTGGCTGTGGTTTTTGGAGTAAGCAAGTTCAAGATAGTTACGGATCATAAACCTCTCTTATGGCTGCTCCATCCCAAGCAGTCCCTTCCAGACAAAATATCCCCTCGGTTGTTGCGATTGAGTCTCATGTTGGGGATGTATGATTTTGAGTTGGAATACAGACCATGAACACCAGATACAACATGCAGATGCTCTCAGCAGACTTCCGCTCTGGGCACCAGAGTTTGAGGTACCAGCACCAAGTGACGCTCCAATGTTGGAAGAGCCAGGTGTTGGTACAGCCAGGTAAAATAGCGACAGAAACAGGTGAGGACACATTACTGTCAAAGGTTCTGGAGTACATGGCAAGTGGATGGCCAGCGAAAGTGGCTGTGGAAATGCAGCCATATTTTGTGCGCAGTCAGGAAGTGTCTATACATAAAGAGTGTTTGTTGTGGGGAAACAGGGTTGTGATTTCATCCCAGCTGCATTCAGAGGTGATGAATCTACTGCATGCTCAACATAATGGGGTAGTGCATATGAAAGTAGTGACCCAAAGCTATTTCTGGTGGCCAAAACTGGATGCGGCCATCGAGCAGGTGGTAAAGGAGTGCAACGTTTGCCAGCAGTGCCAAAATAACCCACCTAAAGTGTAAATGGTTGCCTGGCCAAAACCAGATAAACCGTGGTCACAATTGCACATTGATTTTGCAAGCCCATTTCAAGGTTCGACATTTCTGATAGTCATTGACGCCTTTTCCAAATAGCCTGAAGTCTGTTGGCCAAATCAGTTATTCAGGAGCTGCGCGATGTTCAGTTGCCATGGGCTGCCAGATATCATTGTAGCAGACAATGGGACTGCATTACGATGTCAAGAAATGGCAGGGTTTGTAAAGAATAATGATACAGAAATTGTGTTTTTCTCCCCCATACCATTTTTCTAGTAATGGGTTGGCCGAAAGGACTGTACAAACAGTGAAGCAGAAAGTACTAAAAGTTATTGAAGGTGACCGGCAGACACGGTTGGCACGAATGTTATTAGCTTGGTGGACAACCTCACACAAAGGGGAAAATAATACCTGAAAGACACCTGCAGAGTTATTAATGGGGCAACCACTACATACAGTGCTGGCCAAACTGCTTCCAGGCACAGACAAAGGCACCTCCCAGTACACAGGTAGCAGGTGTCGCAAGTGCTCGACACTTCAGTGTGGGAGAAGCCGCATGGCTGCACAACTACATGAGTGGCTTCAAATGGATACCGGGCTGGATCAGTGCGGAGGAAGGACAGTGTCACAGATGAGCAGGGCAATTCTCATAGAAGGCATGTCTATCAGCTGCGATGGAGAAGTTGTCAACCAGTGTCAGCAGTTTGGACCCAGGATCGCTCACAGCAGTGGAGACCCATGTTCTGCATCAACAGGTGCTGGAACATCTACTGCAACCCACCAGTACACCAGGGGGGGTTCCACAGCTGCAGGTGGAGCCGATGCTTCAGGGCCTCCATGTGTAGCTTTGGAAGAGTCAGAAGAGGCAAATGGCTCAGCTGCTTCCCGAGAATCTTCTCCTTTCCGAGGGTTTTGTGCAAGTAAAGCTCAAGGAGGTATTCGACACGACAGCGTGTGCCCCCAAGGAAGTTGGACGATTTCATCACATTTTAAATGGGGACAAACTGTTGTGTATTGTATTCATTTAGAATTAGCTTATGCAGTATGTTAGTTGTGTAGGTTGGCAACAACAGCAGCCAAATAAAAACAAACACTAAAGTATCTGGTGCAAGGCAGCAGTCATGGTGATGTGCACGCATTGTGGTACATAATGCGTCCACAGTATGCAAATTAATCTCATTGCACTTGTTTAGAAAGAAAAAAAGTATTCGATAGCTGCAAGAAAAATAGTATTTTGTTCACGATATAACTAGTCTCCAAGATTATGTAAAGAATAAATAAGTGTATATGTTGTGTGTGTGTGTGTGTGTGCGTGCATGTGTGTGTGCGTGCACGTGTGTGTGAGATGTAAAATAATTTTCACTGTCAGATTTAATCATTTCTGGAAAACTTTTAGAGTCATTGCTACAAGTTCGCCACTTCCTCCACAGACACACATATATAAGTACATGGTAGATTGCTTGCTAAACATTTATAGGATGGACTGCACCTGTTCTTCGTACATGAAAATCTTATCAATTGCAAAATGGCATGAGGAGCACATTGCATTTCAAAGAGAACAGGGGTTATCTTCCTCTCTTCCACGATCCAACCGTGTACAATGGGCGATGGGACCGCCGGCTGTGCTTGGTCATCTCGGTACCATACCACCTCTTGGTAGTTGACTCTTTTAAGTACTTATTGTAGGTGACAACTTTCCCCAGCTCATCTGTTTCTTGGAAAATAGAAACCAGCGCAGATCAGCAAGTATTGTCATAAGCATATAAGCTTAGCAGATAAATGCTTCAAGTTTTTCAAGCACTTCTTCCAAAACGATTTCCTGTGTTCCACGATAGCTAGGTGCACAGAGGTATTCTTCAGTTGTAGCACTAAATGCTTTCCAGTTCTGTTGAATCACAGCCTGACAAGGCGTGGAATGATGGCAATGCGGAAGCCTTCGTGGAGCCTAGCGACATGCAAATATCTCCAAATGAAATTATGGTTTTAAAGTTATGGACAAAGAACGATTCGTTGGGAAGTTTCGGAAAACTTCTAATATCCAGTACCAACACATCAGTGTCCTGAGAAAAGTGAGTGAGTGAGTGAAAAGAAAAGTGGAATCACTGGTTTTTGTGGGGCCATGGTGGCTGAGGGGTTAGACTGCTCGCCCCTCACCAAGGTGAACCGGGTTCAATCCCTGGCCGGATAACTCACTGCTTTTCTCAAGTGGGAATCGGGCCGGACGATGCCGCTGTCCGGCAGGTTTTCTCGGGGATCTCCCGTTTCTCCCATCCTTGTATTCAGGCGCTGCTCTATTCTCACCTCATTTCACTCTCGTCAACTTTCAAGACCTCGTTGTAAGGTCAAATAATATAATTTTAATTTTATATTAGAAACCATACATTTTAGCATTAAAAGACCAAGAACAATTTTTGTAGAGCTCAAAGTATTCTTTAAAATAAGATATTACAAACATAATTCCATCCATAAATATGGACTTATGTATGATTCTAACATTTTAAGGGATGCCATTTTGATGACATCACTAACATTGAACGCAACAGAATATGGATTGCCACCATCAAAATTGTTCATCCTGAGGCAGGTAGTTTACGACAAAACTAAACCATTCCCAAAATTTCTTCATGAAAGCTGCCACAAAATTACATATGCTCCCCTACTAAAACACAAACATGTGAAACATATACATACATACAAATTATACAATATATGTACACAAATGTACTTATCAAAACTCATTGTATGTAGTATACATAAAACAATATAAACACGCAACATTTAGTTAAACATACTATACACACATAATTAACACATAAACTGTGATGAATTTACGTAAAGTTAATGCTATTGTATGTCGGGGAACGTCTCAGATCAGTTTAGAAATTCGTCAACAGAATAAAAAGCCTTTGCAACAAAATCATTTTTTGACTGGCTTTTGAATATTACAGTATTACTCTTGCGTGACTCTTCAAAATCAGGGGGAATCTTATTAAATAATTTAATGGCAGTAAAATATGTACCTTTCTGATACAGAGTTAGAGTATTTGTTGGGTAATGGGTACTATACTGAGACCTTGTGGAATAGGAATGAACTGTTGAATTAAGCTGAAACACTTAAAAATTTTCTCAAACAAAAACCAGAACTGAATAAATGAACTGGCAGGGCAAGGTAAGTATCTTTAACTTTTTAAACAGAGATTTACAGGAATTTCTACTTTTATTTTGAAACACTATTCTTAAGGCTTTCTTCTGTAAGATAAATAGTTTGATTGCATTAGTAGAGTCGCCCCATAAAATGATTCCATATTTCATGACTGAATGCAAATATGCAAAATACATCATCTTTAAAGCAATAGCATTCAAGCTCGTTAGTCATGCACTTAAAACACGGATTGCTTAATTTGTGCAGTATTCTTTCAATGTGGGATTTCCAGTTAAGTTTTTCATCAATATGAACACCTAGAAATTTTGTGTCGTCCATCTGTTTTACTTCATTGCCCATGCATCTTACTTTTAGAGTATTGTTTAATTTATTTCTTGTAACAAACTCAAATTAATTTGTCTTGTCTATATTTACTGTGAGTTTATTTGCTTTGAGCCATTCCTCTAAAGTAGTAAGTACCTGGGAGGCTATTTCTGCTAGTTGAGATTCAGATTTATGTTTTTTTGAGAATGCTAGTATCATCAGCAATAAGGAAAGAGACTGCTTGAACCTGAACAGCTTTGGGAGGTCGTTAATATACATTAGGAAAATTATATATGGAACTACTTTTACTCCATCATTACCAACTTTACTGGTAACATGTCACTCTGTGTGCTCTATAAAATATATGCAGACAGGAGCAGTGACTTTTTCCTAAGGTTGATTTTGAAAGTACTCACTTTATCACCAACTGTCTTTATCAATATTTTAATCAACAACTGTTTAAATATGCTGATATGTATAGTATAAATATCACTAATTTCTGAAACATCTGGGAATGTTCACATTATTAAGTTATTAATAATATTGGAAATGTCAATATTACTTAAAATACCAGTGATACTGGTATCACATTTTGGTGAGTAAAAACTATACCAATATTACATGACAATTAATTGTGTTTATTAGAGTGATCCTTATATTGGTCAAATTTTTTTTTTTTTTAATTTTTGACGGGGCACCATTTTATTTGATTTTCTACCCTAAGAAACTATTTCAGTATTTTTTTCACAATTTTGTAACAATATTTAGGGGTTGTTACCTGGGTTTCAATTAATATATGTTTATATATATATATATATATAAACATTGTATTAATCCCTCATTTGTATTTATTAATATAAAACATTTAGCATGCAAAATTATTGTTTAGATTACAAATTAAGATACCTTTTTATATTAAAATAATTTATAATCAGGATACAAGGGTTGATTTCTTTGTATCAGAGTATTTCTTTCCTATACTCTTTTACCAACAAAAGCAAATATTGCTTTTGCTTTTCATCTGTTGTCATCAGTTTATTAAATTCCTCCATTAAAGCAACACCATGCTCAGCAATATCATTTACTATCAGCATAGAACGATTTTCTTCGCAGCCTCAAAATCGACGTCACCCTCCCAATTTTCAACATCTTTATTCAAAAACTGTGATGAGATACCCAGTATCTGGAAAAAAAATGTAAGGAATTGCTAGTCACAAAATCTTCGATGCTTTTTTCGGTGATGAGTTTGACATCAATGCTTTTTCTTTTTTGGACAATTCTCTACATCTTCGATTTTTAGTGCATCTACCATTTTTTTCTTATCCTGAACTGATAGTCCGTCGTTGAAAAAAGCAAAAGATGCCAGCTCTTCCGACAAGTACCATAAATGACCCAGTACTTTTTTTATGGCAACATTGGTCATCGTTTGGTTTGTACTTTGAAAAGCTGTAAGGTCTTTCAATAATTGTAAGTAGTTTCTTGGTGCTGACCATCCGGCAGGGGCTTGAAACCAGTATTTTATGTATATGAAGAGTGCGAAAATACAAATATCTTTCACGGCTTTCTCTTCCTTTTTCGTTAGTTTAAACTGATGTTTAAATAGGAAAATCTTCAAGCAATACATAACTTTCGCCATCCATCTAGCACGGTGAACACCAGCAGGCCTCCTAAATGAAATGCCTTTTTCAGGAACTACTCCTAAATAATCATGAGATGCAATAACTCTTTGTAGTCATCTAAAGGTTGATATAATTGAATTTTTCGACTTAACAAATATACCAATGTATAGTCTGACAGCAAAATTGGTTGATGTGCAACTGCAAGTGTTAACAACAGGACATTCATAGTACACGACATGAAATAGTGTAACAAAAATCAAGACCTTGCATTGTACACTGTAAATGCAATGGGAATCCATCTGCAAGTTGAAGCAGTTTCGTCTTACGTCCCATACATTGGATTGTGTTCTGTTTTGTGCTGCAAAAGGAAGATGTTACTGTAAGTTTAAACTGAACATAGTGACAAAAACATACTGTCACAAATTGGAATAATTAAATTGTATTATTACGGTGGAATGTAATTACACTAACTACACTTGTGCAATTCAATTTATGAGTTCTGAGTGAGTATCTAAGTAGTAGTTTAAAAAAAATTGTAATCTTGGATGTCCCTTCATTGTAAGTTTTCTATGCATAATCATGTTAAAAAAAAATCAAACACTAACTTGTATTTCAGAAATAATCCTTATCTTCTTCCTTCACATGTGTTGCTTGTGTACCTTTCCCACCTAAAAATGCCTTAAAAGAAAATCTACATGAATGCTAGAATAAACCTTACGCTAGAGATTGATAGGGATCCTTTACTGGTAGTCATCCGCCACAAGTAACAAACACAAGGAACCAATGTTTCATGTGGACTGTATTTTTCTCCTTTAACCAGAGTTACAATCAGCTGCGACTGACCTTAAGAAATCGCCTGCAGATAGCTGCAGCTTCCTGCCACAGAGTCGTGATGTCACGTCACCCGTCAGGAGCACCCCTGTGCAGCCTGAGGGCAGCTGCTTTGATGGTGCGATTGTAAGGTGGAGACGCACTGCACCATCCGAGGAGTTCTCTTCAGTATCACCAAGTACGCTATAGCCGTTTGCGAAGAGAAGGTTTTGCACGAGCACCTTCAGGTACTGCAGCCTCAACTGCCTCAAGCTCAGGTCGTTCCGACTCTCTGGCAAGCTCTCGCAGGTGACAACAATTTGCTATACAAACAAACGTAATGAAAAACCTTTTAGCTTGCTGAAAACATCAAGACCAAAACAAACATTCCATAAAAAGAGTATTGCAAAAAATGTGCAAGATAAAACAATTTTGCAATACCAGACTACTAGTAGCAACTAGTTCCAATCAAATTATCAGTACGTGTCTGTGTTGTGAAGTAGGATTTGCCTATATTTAATGGCCCTGATGTTGCACGGAGGTGANCTCCATTAAAGCAACACCATGCTCAGCAATATCATTTACTATCAGCATAGAACGATTTTCTTCGCAGCCTCAAAATTGACGTCACCCTCCCAATTTTCAATATCTTTATTCAAAAACTGTGATGAGATACCCAGTATCTGGAAAAAAATGTAAGGAATTGCTAGTCACAAAATCTTTGATGCTTTTTCTTTTTTGGGCAATTCTCTACATCTTCCATCTTCGATTTTTAGTGCATCTACCATTTTTTTCTTATCCTGAACTGATAGTCCGTCGTTGAAAAAAGCAAAAGATGCCAGCTCTTCCGACAAGTACCATAAATGACCCAGTACTTTTTTTATGGCAACATTGGTCATCGTTTGGTTTGTATTTTGAAAAGCTGTAAGGTCTTTCAATAATTGTAAGTAGTTTCTTGGTGCTGACCATCCGGCAGGGGCTTGAAACCAGTATTTTATGTATATGAAGAGTGTGAAAATACAAATATCTTTCACGGCTTTCTCTTCCTTTTTCGTTAGTTTAAACTGATGTTTAAATAGGAAAATCTTCAAGCAATACATAACTTTCGCCATCCATCTAGCACGGTGAACACCAGCAGGCCTCCTAAATGAAATGCCTTTTTCAGGAACTACTCCTAAATAATCATGAGATGCAATAACTCTTTGTAGTCATCTAAAGGTTGATATAATTGAATTTTTNCAGGAACTACTCCTAAATAATCATGAGATGCAATAACTCTTTGTAGTCATCTAAAGGTTGATATAATTGAATTTTTTGACTTAACAAATATACCAATGTATAGTCTGACAGCAAAATTGGTTGATGTGCAACTGCAAGTGTTAACAACAGGACATTCATTGCACACGACATGAAATAGTGTAACAAAAATCGAGACCTTGCATTATACACTGTAAATGCAATGGGAATCCACCTGCAAGTTGAAGCAGTTTCGTCTTACGTCCCATACATTGGATTGTGTTCTGTTTTGTGCTGCAAAAGGAAGATGTTACTGTAAGTTTAAACTGAACATAGTGACAAAAACATACTGTCACAAATTGGAATAATTAAATTGTATTATTACGGTGGAATGTAATTACACTAACTACACTTGTGCAATTCAATTTATGAGTTCTGAGTGAGTACCTAAGTAGTAGTTTTAAAAAAATTGTAATCTTGGACGTCCCTTCATTGTAAGTTTTCTATGCATAATCAGGTTAAAAAAAAATCAAACACTAACTTGTATTTCAGTAATAATCCTTATCTTCTTCCTTCACATGTGTTGCTTGTGTACCTTTCCCACCTAAAAATGCCTTAAAAGAAAATCTACACGAATGCTAGAATAAACCTTAAGCTAGAGATTGATAGGGATCCTTTACTGGTAGTCATCCGCCACAAGTAACAAACACAAGGAACCAATGTTTCATGTGGACTGTATTTTTCTCCTTTAACCAGAGTTACAATCAGCTGCGACTGACCTTAAGAAATCGCCTGCAGATAGCTGCAGCTTCCTGCCACAGAGTCGTGATGTCACGTCACCCGTCAGGAGCACCCCTGTGCAGCCTGAGGGCAGCTGCTTTGATGGTGCGATTGTAAGGTGGAGACGCACTGCACCATCCGAGGAGTTCTCTTCAGTATCACCAAGTACGCTATAGCCGTTTGCGAAGAGAAGGTTTTGCACGAGCACCTTCAGGTACTGCAGCCTCAACTGCCTCAAGCTCAGGTCGTTCCGACTCTCTGGCAAGCTCTCGCAGGTGACAACAATTTGCTATACAAACAAACGTTATGAAAAACCTTTTAGCTTGCTGAAAACATCAAGACCAAAACAAACATCCCATAAAAAGAGTATTGCAAAAAATGTGCTAGATAAAACAATTTTGCAATACCAGACTACTAGTAGCAACTAGTTCCAATTAAATTATCAGTACGTGTCTGTGTTGTGAAGTAGGATTTGCCTATATTTAATGGCCCTGATGTTGCACGGAGGTGANCAAATTATCAGTACGTGTCTGTGTTGTGAAGTAGGATTTGCCTATATTTAATGGCCCTGATGTTGCACGGAGGTGAGGTGAAGTCACATTCATGTTCCCCTCCTCCTTGGGCCGCCCTAAGCGATGTAAGCTTGGGGGAGAAGGAAAGAGTGCCGTAACGAGACACGTTGTTTAAGTGGTCAGTGGCAGGCAAGGAAAAAATTCCTTCAATGGGCATGAAGAAATTCCAGAGTTCACTTGAGGTGGTACCATTGATCAAAACCAAGAGAGAAATTCAACTTACACAGCAAACTTCATTTAACTCAATACTCAGAACAGGTTTTTATTCTTAGTATTGAGAATTTAGACTTTTTTTTTAAAGTGTGGATATAATATTGAACAAAAGGCCAGTACACCACAAAGAATCATATGTTTGAGCGAAAAGAGGCTATCAGAACTTATGCAAGTCACAATTGTGAGTCTTTCATAGACAGCTCTAATTGTTATCGCTTCAGTTTTGCTTTACATAACATTTGATGTGGTCCCTCGTCTGCGCCCTCAGAACTCTAGCCCACTGACTGCATCATGCAGAGCACCCGAACGAGAAGCAGAAGACAGTATGATTGGAAGACGTGCTGCGGTACTGTGCACCACTTGGAAGGCAACCAACATGGCTGTGGCTAAGAGTCAACAACTACAGTATATAAGAACCTCCAGGAAATGGGGTAAACTAAATTCATTTACACATCACGTAACAGCGACGTGTCAACATTTCAAACATTCTCGGCCGTCTTTAAGACATTATCCTAAATTATGATTTCAAAATTTCATAGCTTTTATTATTATTATCAAAAACGTTAGTATAATTTATTATAAATTTTTTATATGTACTTTTAATGTGATAATTATTCTTCACCTATGGAACATGCCCGAATATTTCACGTATTTCTTATTTAAATAATCAAATATATTAATGTTTATACCATTTTATTACTGTTTTATTGTATATTTTAAATTGTTTTGACATTCTCTGCCACCTCGGCATGGGCGACACGCGGACACCCAGAGTCAGTTGGACTACGGAGGCCTGTGAAGTGGGCCACCGTCATGTCACCTGACTACAAGAGTTATTTATCTAGTTTGGAACCCAATTGTAACTACTTTCCTCCCTGGGCAGAGCTTATCTCCCGCTGCTGGCTTCGAGTCTAGGGGTTTCATTTTACACATAATTTATAATACCCACTTGCGTTTGGTCTACATAGCCCATCCGTGGGGGCGAAGCCTGGGATCAGTGTACATTCACGATACTCTAAATGTGTGCAGCACGTCAAACAACAATGAATCCACAGAAAAATCTGTGGTGTGTTTCAACGTGATCTGGTCACTTGACCTCGTAGGGAGCGGGACCCTCGAGCAGAACAATTAACTTCAGTACCAACAACTTGGCTGTTTCAGTGTCAGCTGTGTGGAATGGCCTGTAAAAATTCCACTACGCTGTAATTTGACAGGAATCAGGAGCCTTGATATGGTCCATCTCACATAAGAAGGCCAGATTCTGACAGTCAGTGAGTGGCAACTTCATGTATACGAAACAAACAAAGTGCCATTCACAAAATCCTGCATCAGTTGATGCACAAACGTACAAAAGCTAAAATTATGTTGGCTATTCTGAGTGCATTGCCGACTCGCATTAGACAAGCAGAAAATACGCGATAATAAAAAGTTCATAGATTATTTAATACATTTTATTTTACGAGGTCACAAAACAATGGTTGTTAGTGTTAAAAACTAAACTTCCTAATAATGTAGTAATGTATAAGTGTTCAAAATGAAATGCACAATAAATTGATACGACATGGAAAAGTTTTCTGAAATTGTGTTAACTTCAGAAAGCTTTTTCACGTCGTATCATCCATCTCCAACCTCGCTTTCAACATGTCCTTGATGTTAATTCCAAAAGCATACAGAAATATTGCATAATATTGTTGAATTATTTTTTCTAATAATTTGACGAAACGACACAAATTTGAAATATATTTCCAGCCCGTGNTTGTTGAATTATTTTTTCTAATAATTTGACGAAACGACACAAATTTGAAATATATTTCCAGCCCGTAATATAAAAACAATCAACTTTAAAAAAGACGGTATCTGTTATCCAAAAACAGTGGCTCAAACTTCGCTGTGACGTGCTGTGCGCGCCATCTGTCAGATCTTTTCCGAAGTATTACCAGCCAGAAATGAACTGCGTTCCTACGCTATATATATAACGAATTTACAAACAGATGCCAATAGTTATATTTTTCCACGAGCTCTGTATAATTTTTAAAGTAACATATCTTTTGTGCACAACGCTTTGGAGTATAAGTAATTTATATTCGGCCGGTAATAGCTCGTCTACGTAAATTGTACGCCATATTGTTCTCATCAAACCCATCTCCTTGTTTGTAGAAAGTGAGACGCGTGAATAGTTTTTAAGCAATTCTAACGTTATTTCATGTCACATATTTCCAACTCGAATATATATGCTATAACGTCCAAAGTGTGATAATAGATACAACAGACCGTCTCGCAAATGTTAACCCAAATTCACTATCTCGGACAAATTAAAAAGGGTTAGCAAATATTTAATTATTTGCAACATTTTATATTTTTACTTCTATAATCTACTTATTTTTTTAGACAGATGCCAGTCAAAAATATTTTAAAATTTGTTTAGCATTACAGTACAATGGCAAGTGGATTAGCTGACAGCGTGTTGATAAAAAATACAGCCTCCACTTGACGCACCAACTGATGGCGGAAGGATACGTAGTCAGATGTAGTCAGAGGTAAACAGTGGTGCTACTTTCGCAGACCTGTCAGAATCTGGCCTTCTTATATGAGATGGACTATACTCCTGCAACAATAAGCTACGGATCTGGTTATCAACCACAGCTCTTGCAAAAGATAAGGAGTCTATAAGGGACTAACACCACACACTGCACCCTTTTAATATTTTTAAGCTTCTGTACTCTTTGGGCGAATACTTAACAAAATTTACATTTATTGGCTTAATTGCAACTTTGTACTTGGTTCTGAACATGCATGTGACAATGCCAAATTCAACTGGTGAGATGCACAATGTACGTAAAGAGCCAAAGAATTCAGCTCTTTGATACGAGCCTGAACCCCTCTGAATTTTCCTGACATATTGGACCTTTCATCGAACGCTTGTCCTCTCGATTAATTCAGATCCAGGCCTAGTTTCTGCAGTTTTTCAATGATGAGTCATGCTAGCTCTTCACCTGTCATTTCATGGGCTTCAACAAAGCCCAAGAACATCTCCTTACACTTGCAAGTCTCTGTATAAAGATATAGAATACATGCAGTAAGCTGTTCCATCGAGCCACTATTTCGTGTTTCAACTGCAATCAAAGAAAAACACAATAATTTTGAGTGGGTTTTACTAATAAACGTTGCATTTTTTGCAGCTGTTTTTAATGACGTTTCAATTCTTTGTCTCCTGCATCCACAGAAAATCTCAACAATGCTTTGAATTTCCCTTCTCCGTTTCTTCTCTCTTCCAAGTCAATATCCCCATCATCATGTCCATGAAGCGTAATATTTTTATTACCACAGAGAATGATAGTTTTTACAATAATTGCAATAAGGTGTCGTCTGTTTTCTGTCACTCTTTTCTTGGCCTCTGAGTCTAATTATGAATCAACTCTTTGTTCAGGGTTTTTAAAAAATGAATTTAGTACTTTTAAAGAGTCATTTTATAATATTCATTATTACTGTGCTCTTTGAAAATCTGAAGTGCATGCTTGTATTTCCTTAAGGACGTCTCCATCAGCTTCCATGGCGGTGTTTTGCTTTTTTTATCCTGCCTCTTGAGGTCCAAAAAACACACAGTTTTGGCAGTCTACCCCTTCATTTTTTTTACTACAAGACAACCAAGGATAGTCACTCAACCATTTCATATTGCATTTCCTATTTTGACCAGATTCAAAACTAAATGGAAACACACATGATTCAGTTAGGGCCCAAGGTTTAGTCAAAGCAGTATACACTTCTTCACTGGAAAGGGTTCGGTTTTCACGTACAAAATTAGCAACATCATACCTGTCTATAACTGAAATGGACCTACCTACATTTGATGGAACCTCGTTGGACATACAGTAAAGCACCACTTTAACGAACTTCACTTTAACGAACATTTCATTATAACAAACATTTCATTATAACAAACAACTGCTTTTGTCCCGACAAAAGCCTGTGCATTATAATGGACTTTCCTAACGAATTTTTACATTTTCAACTTTTGGCATATTAATAAAATATTCACCTTAACAAACACTTTATGACTCAATTCTGTAGTAGTGTCATAAATTCTGATTTTGACGTTTTTAGATAGGCCTACTGTATTGTAGTAGAATGTAATAAACTGAATGTTTATGAGCAACTGGCTCATAGGCGTTATAATTACAAAAAAAAAAAAATATTATTTTGTTAAAAATCAAACTAAAAATGTTTTTTGGTGTGTAACTAGGTTCCTTATGTTTAAATAAAGTAGGAAGTTAATACAATAATGAAGTGTTGTGTAGCCATAAATGTCATTTGCACCTAGTTCAACATTTCTGTGTAAATACTTTTGCTACAAAGAACTTCACTATAACAAACAAACAACATTTTGGGTCCCTTCAAGTTTTTTGTAGTGAAGATTTACTGTACCAGGTTTAGGGCTGGAGGGTCTTTGATCCGCCAGTGTTGATGTGTCCGAAGGTTCTCGTTCCTCTTGGCTGGCAGTGGCAGCATTTGCACTGTAACTTCCATCACAACTCACTGTTTCACGAGAATCACCAGTGGTTTTATTTTTGTTGAAAGATAATAAATCTGTCTGTTTACATTTACATATTGTTAAACACAAAACTTCATTTATCTCGAGGGGGTTGAGCCTAGTGACCTGTTCCATCTCCATTAAAATTGGTCCAGCCATCTCTTCTTTGATTATCTCAATAATACAACAGCATTACTTTTTCTACTGACCTTGGTAAACTGTTATACACAATATTGTTCGTTACACAGGCCCGCCCGTCTGTAATATTAGGAGGGGGTGATGCCAGGTTAAATGAAAGTGAGGTTATGTTAGTCTAAAATGAAAACAACTGAACCGATTTCAGTCAAACAAACTTTATTACATTCTATGCAATATATAAAAGTCGTATATGGCCTAAAACATGGACGTCTCCACAAGTACCAATTAATCTACGAAACAACCATATTTCGTCACATAAGAGAAGGAGCTGGATTATTATGAGCACGTCGGAAAAAACACATTTCCAACAATCCACTACCAAGATTACTTGTCATACCCTGCAAACCAAAATCTATACAATAAAGAAATCAAATCATAACTTTCTTGACATTGCATAACTTGTTTAACATTGACGCGTGGCGTGTACTAGGAGAGGCATTGTGCTGTTTCCACACTCTGCTATAGTTAGCCAGGGCAGGCAGCTGACAACGAAACTTCCGGGGATTCCCCTTCGGGGATCTCCCGAAATTTGAGAGAAACAGGGTAAGTCCCGGCCAGATTGCTCGGGGAAGAACCCCACGCAACGCAACAAAATTAGCTGATATGCGGCCCTCGACGAAGGAAACAGGGGAGCTCCCGACGAGAATTAGTGCAGACCACAGCTTCACAGGAATGCCTGAGACGTCCTACTGCACCCTCCCTCCGCCCTAGTTGGAGCACACAAGCTGCTGACGAGACGCAAAATCTTGCACAAAAATTCGCTAGGTACACAGGGGATTTCCCGATTTTTCTTTCGAGAAACTGCTGACAGTTAACGTGAATATAGCGGGACACGAGTTAAATTCAGGAGCAGCAGAGGCAGGAAGTCAGTTGTTCAGAGGCAATGGAATCCGCGCCGTCGGACCAGCGTCAGTGAGAATCAGTTAGGCAGACACATCGCACGCAGAGGAGCGACAGTCGGGTGAGTCAGTCGAGGCTGGGTTCAGATCCCGGCCGAGCCAATTGTCGCTAGCCGAGACGGGAGTTGTTCGGCGGCACAGCCGCGAGACGAGTTAGGTGTTCAGCCGAGATGGGAGGCAAAGCAGACACGGGAGTGTCTGGGAGTAGGCAGTCGTGTGACGGGAACAGTGCCGAGAACTTATGAGTAAATTCCCGGAAACTAGTGGCAGCCCCACACCGAGGGATGCCATTCCCCGAGAAGACGTAGTCGTGCGCCGGATGGCGACGTGGCAAGCAGTCAGTCAGTCAGTAAGTCAATTGTCAAGAGCAGACGTCGATGTAGGAGAGAGGACGCGAGGTCTCCGACGAGGGACGCCAGCCGAAATCAAAGAGAAAGCACAAGTCCCGGGAAACCAATCCCGGACTTCCGAGAAGGGAAGCCGAGCTGACCCAGCTACTTCAACCAAAGGCGAAGACGAGTGGTGAGCTTCAACCGAGAAGCACCACATCGAGCGAGAGAGAGTAGACCAGCGAGACATGGTAGGGAGTCAGTCGAAGTCGAAGGAAGAAGCCAGCCGAGTACAGCACGCCAACGAGAGCCAGTCCGAGGGCCTGTAAAAGGGCCACCCCACTCACCAGACGTCAACTACCAAACAACGAAGACAACTCACCAAAAGCTGCAGTCACAGATAAGTAGAGAAACGTCTCCCTTCGAGAAACCTTCCCAGACGGNCCCCACTCACCAGACGTCAACTACCAAACAACGAAGACAACTCACCAAAAGCCGCAGTCACAGATAAGTAGAAACGTCTCCATTCGAGAAACCTTCCCAGACGGATAGCATTCCGCCCACCAGCCCTTCAGGCCTACGACTTGTAGGGGAGCTCAGTCTCGCCAGTGTGTGTAAATACCTATGTTACCTTCAGACAAATAAAATACTAGTGTGTTAACTAACGGAGAATACGAGTATTTGTTTACCCCTTACGCAACAACCACAGGTGCCCTTAGTCTGCACCAAAGTATAGTAACTCAGTACACTACTAGCCATCATACTGTATAACTCAGGTGGCCTAGTAGCGACAACATAAAAATCATCCTGTTTAGATACATCCACACTAAATCCTCCAATATTCTTAAATATCTTCCTTGGATAGTATCTTCTCCTTCTGTAGTGTCTTCGCGGCATCTTGAATCAATGTTGTTGGTTGAATCACTGTTCTTGGTCGTTGGTGCAGGGGTGGAAGAATGCGTGTTTGTTTCTTCACCAAATGTGTGATGTGTCTTCTCTCACGACACTGAGCAAACTGACATGTTACACTCTTGCTCTCACTTATATACATTCCCAGACCATTACGTCATAGACCAGATAACCTGTTGAAGCGCGCTACCTTGAAATGACACACATCCGGTAGCCTTGCAGGGCTACTGCTGGGAGTGGACCAAGAACAGTGATTCAACCAACAACATTGATTCAAGATGCCACGAAGACACTACAGAAGGAGAAGATACTATCCAAGGAAGATATTTAAGAATATTGGAGGATTTAGTATGGATGTATCTAAACAGGATGATGTTTATGTTAAACAAGTTATGCAACGGCAAGAAAGTTTATGTTTTGATTTCTTTATTGTATAGATTTGGTTTGCAGGGTATGACAAGTGATCCTGTATGTACAACTAAAATATTCTTGCCATTGACGGAGGGTTGCAGCTGATCTTGACAACGTAAAATACAGCTAGCCTTCAGGCACTTACAAGTGTGCGAGCATACTACTGCACTCTGTTGGAGCTCCGATGAACTACAGAGCAATGTGACTTGACACGACGCCTGACCCAGACGTGAGCATTATTGAAAGGAGACAGGGTGAGCAATACCATTATGCCCCCTGGGTGCAGGATGTCGCTGCTGGTAATTATCGAGACAAGAATCATTATTTAGAAAGAGGGAAGGGTTAGGAAACAAGTTAATTGAATAGTGCCAGGCCAGTTATGAATAAACTGATAATTCATAGAAAACGGGAAATCAGAACACTCCCGACAATCTATAAACTGGAAATTACATGAACTGATTTTTGAGTTCTAAGAATTTCTACTATTAACGTTACTGAAATATTTTCAAGTTATGTTAGATATTATTTTCATGAACGAAAGCTCTGATTTGTTGGAAAACCAAATATAACCAAACATCTTTGCCATTGTTATAAAGACCTGATTTTGACAGTCCTCTATGTGACTTGCATGATTTTCATTCTGACTGTACCTGGATAATCAAAAGTTTGTATTTGGATTTGGAAGGGGGGAGGGGGACAGTCAATCNCCCATTTTTTAAATTTAATCCACCACTGTGTGCACTTGTGTATCCCCTAAACATATGCACCAAATGTTACCAAAGTCTACAATTATAGCTTTTCGTAAGAACCTCCACTTCTTAACAATTTTCAGTAATATTGGGAGCATATTTTTAAAATGGCAGTGTTGCACAAATTTTGGGGGAAAAGTCATATTTAATTAGATTTGCAGTCTTTATTAGACTGTCATTGGGAGCTTGAAACATATGTCTCAGGACGCAAGCAATCAATTCCTACCAAATGTGACCCATATACAGTGCTACAATGGGACACTAAAACTTATGTTCTTTTATGCCCGGTTGCATCAACAATTGTTCTGATCTGAGATCCTGGTTCCAACACAATCTTCGGTTGTATTCCAGTCCCGGTGTAAAAGTGTTGCACCAACGCGACTGGCTGTGTTCTGATCATATATCTCCTGATCTCATTTCTGAAAAATTGTGATCTTGGATTGGGATGAGACACAGTTTGTGATTGGCTCTCACTTTTGAAACGGAAAAAATTGAGGAGCTTTGTTTTGAGATACTAGTATGTTTCAACTGTATAATCTGTTTGAATGCACTGCAAAATTGGCCAGACAATAATAGTATTGTATGAAAAACCAAACATTAAAAAAATTGTGTGTCTGACAGTGGAAATGCAAAATGTTTTACAATATTAACAACAATTTTTTTGTACATTTTGTATGTAACAATTAACAGTATTCTTCTTGTGTGTGCTTGGTTGGAAACTCATTTTACAACCAAACTTGTTAATTCAGTATTTTTAATTCCAATATTCTGAAATAAGTGGTGGTCAACAAACTACACAGTGTAATGTTTTTTTCTCTGCTTTAGTAGTTATAACGTAGCACATAATTTATTTAATTTTTAAGTGTGTATGGTTTTGTTTTATACTCCCAAAACATTTTTGTTCAATACTATCTATCATTTTATTTACAAATTACATTTGATTAATATATTTTTGAATGAAATTGACAGTTGGATTTGCATATTTCATAATAAATACATACATTTAACCATCGCAGACAGTTACACCAAGATACCTACATTGATAATCCTCAAATCATGTGAAATAGTGGGCATCTGGTAATGATTGGTGAAGTCTGCGACTCTCTGATTTTGGATCATTTCTGTGGATCATCATATTCGTTGGTTCGTAATAAAGTTCATCTCAATATCCAGTCATGCATTAGACTTGAATGGTGCAACAGATTTCAATGATCTCATATCAAGTTCGAAAATGATCAAGCGGTGAACTTCAATGGTGCAACCAGCCATTAGTAGCTCACTCATTTTCGTAATGATGAACTTATAAATGTGTGACATTAGTATGCTATATTTACCAAATGTAACCCAACTTGGTATGCTGGTAGTATCTATTGTATGCACTGATAACTGCTTTAGCCCACCAGTTTCAAAGATATCTACAAAATTGTGCGTTAATATCATTTGGCTATTATCTCAACCAGATCTTACGGCATTCAACGTCTTTGAAACACACACGTACGAGCCAAGAGAAAGGATGCTTCTGCAATTCAATATCCAGGTGTAACTCGATCGTTCAATTTTTATGAATTTCATCTTGCAATTTCTCAACTTTTCACTTGGTATACAAGTAGTACTATGGAAAGTCGTAGTAAATTTTAGAAGCTGTTACTTATATTCAAAATTGCAGCATTTCTTATAAGGTTTATGTATGCCACAACTCTGGAGCATTCAAACAGATCGAAACGTAGTGTGTTGAAATATCTACTGTATGAATGTGGTTCACAAAATAACAGATAAGGAGTCTATACGGGACTAACGCCACACACTGCGTCATCGGCCACACACCCTCTTAGCCAGAAGTCTCGTGCTTCTCCGAGCCACAACTTAGAAGCTGGCACCCACCGCGCTTCAGCTGTCCTTACCCTTAACATCCCATTAGAACTCACTTTAGCTTAAAAATCTCATATCTGCACCTGCACAATCCCAGTGCCTGTCCGTCCCCTCCCTAGACTGCCTGCCAAGTTTCAGGTGTCGTGCATTAATAAAATGAACCACATTGCGTTATGGCCACTGCACTATGTGTTTACAAAGAAATATGTAAATTATGATTCAATGAGATGAAACAATTCTGTACACCATGCATACTTGTTAACCAATTTATTTTTACTGTAGTTTTTATTTTCATTTAAGTGTATATGTTGGTACGTTTGTAGCTCTCCCATGTTTACATAATGGTTTCACGGCAATGCTACATCAGAACAAAGCAGTGCGAGAGAGAGAGGATATAGGATGCAGTTTCTTTTGTAATAAAACGAACACTGTTGGGGATGCCATTAATTATATATCTGAAAGCTCAACGATAAATGTGCCACCTTATACCTTCCCAAACATAATTGTCAGAGTTGATGTGACCCATACGAGACTGAAAGTAGTCTGTGAGGGGAGGGGCCTAAAGATTACGTTCAAAATAAAGAAACATTCAACTCAAAACCAACTAATACATAAACAAATGGCTTTAAATGCTGAAATCGCTATAACATAGCCCCCCCCCCCCTTCCTAATAAGTTTTTAAATGTGCCACTGTGCACACACAAGCAGATATGATCTCGTAAGCCTATCTTTCCCTTCGAAAGTAAAATAACAAAGAACATAACATACTTATTAAAAACACAAATTAAATAATTCTCTAATGAAAAACTTGCTGAAATTTTTGTCTATTTGACATTTGTTTCATGCATCTGTCATTTTATTCCGGTAATTTAACATTTGAAATTCTACAGAGTTCTGAGACTTCTGAATTTTTGCAGTGATTTGTGCGGTGTAGACATTTGTACAGATTATTAACATAAGAATTGTGATGGACGTAATTAGTTTCCCCCTAACATTTGTACTGTAAACCTAATTACCTCTTCATAATTACAAAATGGCAGAGATTGATCCCCTTTAAAGACACTACTTAAATGTGTTCTCGGAGTGTTTATATGAGGAGAGGAACATAACTGTCAAGGTATCACACATTAGGATTACTAATGCGGAGTAAGGTAATGTATTTGCTACATTGAATTTCTTACCCACTGGATTTGTTGTAATTTTTTTTTTAAGAATAATATGGCAAAGATAAAATTTGTAAGAAATTTTTTACATGTGAATAGTTGACTATTCAGCAGGTTTGAAGTGACCGAGAGATTTTGGTAGCACTTAGCGTAGGTCTTCAGCGCCAATGGGAGTGAAGTGAGATAAACGTGGGCATTGGTGGAATGCAAGGATGGGGAAAAACAGGAATACCCCAAGAGTACCCACAGGCCAATGGTAATACCCATCATGTTTTCTACACGTGAAAATTAGGAGTGGCCCCGGAGAGAACCAAACCCAGTTTGCCATGGTGTGAGGAAAGCAGTCTGACTAAATCAAAATGGCCCCCAGTAGATTTGAATAATTACTTTTTGTCTTCTATGTAAAACAAATTGGTGATTGTTCCATGCGCTTCAGGAAGGAACTTGAGAACTATTTTTAGCCGTTCAATTACAGAGAATTCAATGTTTCCTCCAGGAGTTAGCTATAGTCAATGAGGATATTGTAGGTATCATGCAGATATACTGGGAAATAAACTGTAAAATTTGTTTTTGTCAGATGGTGCACATTATTCATATTCAACAAACTATTCTAAATAACACATCATTACAATTGATGATATCTTCAAACTGATGCCACTTTGTTTTTGCTGCCAAATTTTAAAAGGTTTTGGGACTCCATGTTACTCTTACAGTTGTGTTAACTTAGCAAACCAATATAAAATTATGACGCTACGTAAATTTTACACTTCTAACTTGTAGAATGAGAATAATAAATGGAAATAACGGTATTTTATGGCAACTTTAATTCATGTGAATATGGTCGTGATACGCAAGATCTTATGAGGTTGCATGTTGTAGTAGTACAGTTCAGTTCATAAATATGTAAACATGTAATGTGGTTTCAATTTTGTCTTCCTTTTAAACATACTCAACCACAGCACACAAATAACACCATCTTTTGCTAAATGGACCACTGGTAGGCACTGACCATGGCTGCATGGTCCCTGGGAGGACTGTTTGCTCTTCAACGTGTGGTTCTTCCCTCCCCCTCCCCCAACATTAACTGCATACACGTCACCAACAAGCCCATAAATATCATCCTATCAGTCTTCCTTTTCTGACCAGGAAGCAAGTAACAAAACAGAATTTGACAGTCTCTGAACACTGAAGACACTACCCCACGGATATTGCCAACCCGCTAGCCACAGTAATACAAATTTAATATAAAATTGTCATATTGACATGTGAATTAGTGGCTTCATCAATAAGTTCCGAAATTTTTTTTTAACAGAATTTCATGTTGTAACAAGAAAATATTTCAGTGATGAACAATTCATACACGACATTAGCGCTACACTTAGATGGAACTTTCAGTAACTGAACACACACTTATAAATAGTGATAGCAAAACATTATTAATTTTAATTATTTTAAATTTATTAAGGAATAGAAAAAAAGTAATACAATTATAAACTTACAATAAAAATTTTTCTATTTCGACAAGGTATGTTGATTTGAAATGCTGCAAGCTTTGATGGAAATAAATACACAGTTTAAATACTAGGATAGGATTAATGAGATTTTGAACAACTTCTGAAAACCCTGGCTGCTCAGCTTATGATGATTTAACTTTGCACAGCACAAATTACAAATTAACATAGATGCATGGGATTTGTCTACTGTTCATTAGAACCACACAGTCATTACCGCTCGTATTTGAAAGCAGCGCCCGTACTCTTGTCCTTGCTTTAGAATGTGCGGCAAGAGCGTAGAGAAACCCTTCCTCCGATTCAGGAAAACCAGCNGCCCGTACTCTTGTCCTTGCTTTAGAATGTGCGGCAAGAGCGTAGAGAAACCCTTCCTCCGATTCAGGAAAACCAGCACTTTGCGATACTGCAGCACACACCTGTCGATCGACAACGGCCATTCCTTGCTGTCCTCCGGCAAACTGGCCACCATCTGATACAGCGAGAAACATAACCTGACACCAACATTCCAATGTTTGTTATGTACGATGCACATTAACAAGCTCAAAAAAATATTCAGTACACAAATTATTTATAGTTTATTACTATAGAAAACAATAAAAACTACAAGACTAGTGATACCAAAACGGATGTAAAATTCTTCCTTTCCAATGGTCAAAAACAACCTCTCATCGACAAAGGAATAGGAACAGTCCGGCCAACATCATTGGAGAGGACCGTTACGGATGGAGGTGTGGCATGATGATTGGCTAACGCACACTCCTCCACGTGTTTGGTCGTGGCTCTGTAGAACAACATGTTGTCCTCTGTCAGTACATCTGGCTTTTCAGTGTAGCACTGGGTGGACATATCCTCTTTGTGGATGACTGCATCCATCAACATCAAGCTACACTGCCTAAAGGCAAAGTGCGTTGCTCCCTTGGTAGGCCGGCCAGGCCCCCCTAGTCTTACAATGCTTGGGACTATATACCCAAAAACTACAGAACTCACTGTACTACATATCGAGGGTCAAACATTGACACCTCGTACCTATGAAATGTAGAATTTTACGGTACAGATAAAACTGATTATTTAATTTTCATTACACTCTATTAATAACATGAAAATATTTATAAATATAATTAAAATTAAGCTATTAAAAAGTTAGATAGTTAATGTGTCATAGGTTTCCTGTTATTTTACAATAAATAAAAATATGCCATACGAGGTGTCAATTTTCTTTTATTCCCATTATATAGCAGATAAGAGGTAACAATTTCAGTGCTGCACTTACAGTTTCTTTTTATTTTGACTATACTGTGTCAAGAAATATATTGTTGCCATGGTTACCATTTACCTATATTTAATAGGTACACTTTATTTACAAAAAAATTTATTATCTGGATAAAATAAATACAATTCAATTAAAGGAAACACTACAATTTTTATAAACAATACATGGATTATAATTCATATTACTTAATAGGTTTATAATAGTATAAAATTAAATATACTTAAGTATCCTTTGCAAACACCTAATATGTGGCAGAGAATAAGAGTAAGTATGGCAGTCTATTGGAATTGCATGTTGCAACTGCTGGAGGTGATCCCATGCCTATTTCTTGATGTACCAATGGCCCTGTAAATATTTTAGGCGATGGCAATGAAGCAGGTAATAATAATAACCAACACCTGCAATTAGGCTACCACCCGGTGGCGAGCTCTCTCACCTCTCCCTTATCCGACCAAACTTCTCTTCCACGCCCTTCCTGAACTTTGCAACCCCCCTCATACATACCAATTCCTNCTCTCCCTTATCCGACCAAACTTCTCTTCCACGCCCTTCCTGAACTTTGCAACCCCCCTCATACATACCAATTCCTGCCGCAACATATTCCACTCCCTCACACACCTCACAAGCATAGACTGCCTACCCCGCTCCGTTCTCCTCCACACCCTCTGAAGCTTCTCACTGTTGCTTCCTCTCCCTCTAAACACCCCCTTACTTAGCTGGCAGCGTAAACTTCCCCACCCTCCCTCTCCATTCTCCACTGTAGTAGGACTGGTCGGAAAGTTGAAAGGAGGGCAGGAAGCTCGCCTACCCCATTTCTTTCGTCATCACTGATGGCCTTTAGTTCCCTTCGTCCTTACCATCCTGCCCCTGTCTTCTCCACCTACCCTTCACCCATCTTGCTGCCCTTCTTTGCNATAGTTCCCTTCGTCCTTACCATCCTGCCCCTGTCTTCTCCACCTACCCTTCACCCATCTTGCTGCCCTTCTTTGCACCTTCTCTAGCTCTTTCATCTCCACCTTCATGTACAGGTCCCATACTGCTGCCACATTTTCTAACATCGGCTTTACCATTGTGCCATATGCCTTCTCCTTCACATCACCGCTGACTCCCTTCAGCACCCTTCCCAACATACTCAAAGCCCTTCTTCCCGTTGCAACATCCCTCTACTGGTTTTTTCCATCTGAGGTCTCCCTGCAATACAATCCCTAGATACTTATATTCTGCTGCTTCTTCTATCTCTTGCTCCTCCCATCTGTGCATGTCCCTGCTTATCACCTTCTTCCTTGTAAACCTCACTACCTTAGTTTTTCTTACATTTATCTTCATTTTATTCTCCATGGTCCACAACCATATCCTGTCTATGTCTGCCTGCAAGTTTTCACCCCCTCCCTCCCCTACATAAAATACACAATCATCTTCAAACAATCTTATTTTTTCCCTAATCCCCAAACCCATGTCATTTACCATTATGGTATACAACAGAGGACCCAGCACGCTTCCCTGCGGCATCCCTGACGTAACCTCTCCCTCCTCTGATATTGCCTCTCCCACTTTCACCCTCTATCTTCATCACCTGAGGAAGTCCCCAATCCATTCCACTGCCCACTTGTCCGGAATCAGATCATCCACTTTCTTCATCAAAGTCTCATGAGGCACCTTATCAAATACCTTCTCAAAGTCTATGAAGCAGGCATCCACCTGCTTCCCCTCATCAACTGCCTGCACCAGATCCTCTAACAGCCCAGCCAGCTGCGTCTCACATGAGCGCCCTTTTCTGAAGCCATGTTGTGACTCCTCCAAACAATTCCTCCTGTTCATAATATTCACCACATGCTGAACCACCAGCCTCTCCATTACCTTTCCTGTACTCAATGTGAGACTCACCGGTCTGTAGCTGCCAGGCCTCCCCCTGCTTGTGTGTTGGGACCACCAACGCATCCTTCCGACCTTGTTAAACAACACCTCAAAATATTTCACTAACTCTCTCCCACCTAACGTTAAGTGCTGCGTTCTCTATCCCGTCTGGTCCCACTGCCTTACTGCTCTTCAACCCCCTGATTACCATTGCTATCTCCCACTCCTTCATCTTGAACTTACTAAACAACCCCCAATCCCTATTAGCCTCCCTATTCCAATCCTCCTTTGCCTCAAACACTGACAAGNTCCCACTGCCTTACGGCTCTTCAACCTCCTGATTACCATTGCTATCTCCCACTCCCTCAACTTGAACTTACTAAACAACCCCCAATCCCTATTAGCCTCCCTATTCCAATCCTCCTTTGCCTCAAACACTGACAAGTACTGGCCTTGCAGCATCTCCAATTTTTCTTGGTCATTTGACGCAGTCCTGCCATCTCTACCTTTCAGCAGAGGGATCCCTTCCTCTCCTCCCCTTACCTTCTTAACATACCTAAACAATTTCCTCCATTCCTTTCCTTTTCCTTCTTCCACCATCTTCCCTAAAAATATATTCTTTGCCTGTCATTTCATTCTTTCAAGCCCCCTTCCCATTTGTTTCATCCAGCTCTTGTCATCCCTTCATTTCTCCACTTGGCATGTAATTTTCTACACTTCCTCTTCATTTTTCGAATCTCCTGTCCATAATATGGTGGATCTCCCCCAGACCGTAATCTTATCTTTGGCACAAATTTCTCCAACATAACCTCTATTATTCTACTAAATTCTTCCCATAATTATTCCACACTTTCCTCCATAGANTTGTGGATCTACCCCAGACCGTAATCTTTTCTTTCGCACAAATTCCTCCAACATAACCTCTATTATTCTTCTAAATTCTTTCCATAATCCTTCCAGACTTTCCTCCACAGACCACTTTTCANCCTTCTTCCACCATCTTCCCTAAAAATATATTCTTCGCTTGTTTGATCATCCTTTCAAGCTCCTTCCCATTTGTTTCACCAATTCCTTAGCTCGTGTCATCCTTTCATTTCTCCACTTGGCATGTAATTTTCTACACTTACTCTTCATTTTTTGAATTTCCTGTCCATAATTTTGTGGATCTACCCCAGACCGTAATCTTTTCTTTCGCACAAATTTCTCCAACATAACCTCTATTATTCTTCTAAATTCTTTCCATAATCCTTCCAGACTTTCCTCCACAGACCACTTTTCAAACCTGTCCCTCAGGAAGATTTCTGCCCCCTTCTTGTCTCCTCTCCCATACTTTCATACCAAATGGTGACATCAAAGTTACTTTCTTGGGTTTCTTGCCAAGATCTATAAATGGTGCATCATAATCGAGCTTGACTTGGATAATCCCATCTGCTGTGTACTTAATTTCCTCGCTATCACTGACTGTAGGGCCATGTAGTTTGTTCCCTGGCCGCATTCACCAATACATCATGTATTCTTTTCTACTGAAATCCCATACAAATTCATGCGACAAAGTGAGTGAAATTTGAGCGGCTCTTAACATTGAGGTCTTGAAAGCCGATGAGGGTGAAGTGACGTGAGTATGGAGCAGTGCCGGAATGAAGGAACAGGGGAAACAGGAGATCCCCGAGAAAACCCGCCGACCAGCAGGATTCCCATGTGTGGAAATCCTGGGGCAACCCCACAAAGTCCCAGTTTTTTAAAACCAACTATTGTAGCCTACTCTATTAGAATACTTACTAATACCATTAAATTATTATTCTAAATTAATTTGCTTTTTAAATTACCTACAGTCTTTCCACCATCCAGCGACTGTATCACATGCAGTAGTACAATGGAGAGAGACGAGGTATCAACTTTTAAATATATTCGTCATTGAGATACAAGCTAGCTAAAGCGTTCTCTAGAAAAGAAGAAAAATTTAATTTCTGTATAATTTTTGGACAGAAAATAAATTGTTTTATTCTGTATGTTTTAACAAAAAAAATTATATTTTGAGGTGTCAATGTTTGACCGTTGATATGTTGTTGTTCGAGTGACAGCACTTTCAACTGACTATCACATCCTAGTAGCTGATGTGACATGGGTAAATTTGGACATCATGTCTTCTATCATTGCCTGACAAACATTTGAGTACAGTCTGTGTAGAAATCAGTTAAGAATGTTTTCAGACGTGCTGCTGAACTAAACAGACACCTACAATTTGTTTGTTATGTCAGTTGAAACGCACGCTACCTTGCAGAGTCTACTCGCTGCAACACAAAGCTACAATATGCGCATAAAAAAATAATATATATTTGGCTTTCGTAAAGCCTAGTGTGTCGAAAAAAAACCCTAGTGCCTTCTAATTTAGCCTTTTAAAAAACAATGCTGTTTACATATTTTCTGCCATGACTCTTTACATCCTGTAATGACAAACCAACGTCAACAAAAGAAAAGTGAAAGATGCAAATTAGTGCAGCCATTTCAATACATTTTAATGTTAGTTGAAGTGCGGATATTGAGGAGTGAGGATTGCGGTGTGCACACTCGTAGATCTCCTTGAATTTAACAGTGTGAAGTGTTATATCTAAATAGAGTGCAGAGGTTAGAGTGTCAGAAGCTGAAATCTATAAATTGGAGTGTGAATGAGTCCAATGTATGAGTTACGATCTATGTTTGGTCTTGTTGGTTTGAGTGTTTAGTAGATCTTGATGTGAAATGGCAGTGGAAAGTGATTACTTTCTGTTGCAAGACAGGTACTGGTCTAAAGTAATAAGATAAGGTTGCAGCGTAACGTATAAAATACTCCGTGGCCTGCCACATGGTTAGACAGAAGTAGTTTTTTGCTTTATTCATAAATGCTTGTTTACTTACGCGGCACTTACCAATGCAATGTATACATAACTATTTGAGTTGAATGTGCCATTTCCTCTACGTAACAATGTCAACATTCGTGCTGTTTTCAATCGCGAGGCGAGTAGGGCCTGCTTCAGTGTGTTTGTTGAAAATGGTAGTATGTGTGTGATGTATTTTTTCGGGGTTTGCAACCGTTGGAATGTTGTACAAACTGTGAACTAGCTCTAGAGAAAAGAATTCACTGAAACTCGGCAACACACAGCTTCAAACTTTTTCACCTGCTTCGTACACATCTGGTCATATTGTATGAAGCAGATAAACTGGCAAGCTTGCTACCGCTCGCACTCCTGGAAGCAGAGTGATGCAGATTTTATGTGTATTAGCTTTTCTGGAGTCATTTGCTGATGCGTTAACATATTCCAGCATTTCTTGTAATGGTATTTTAATTATTTTTTTTTACAATTTTACTCAATTTTCCTTATCTTCATAGCTATATCCACTATCACTATGTGCCACGAATGTAAACATGTGCATATGCGGGTGTGTCTCGCATGGTTTTCCCATTTCCTTTATTTGGCATTTCAGAAAAGCACACCTCCTCCACAATTACCATTAAAGCCATATCAATAACTTAAGGGGAACCCCTAGTAAAGAGTTTCAACTGCCCCAATGTCACGTCTGGCCACAAGGAATGTCATGGGCCCGCCCTCCCAACACCGTGATGTGCATTCTCAGGAAGCTGAATTTCTCACTGATTACATCTGCTAGGTACAGGAGGATATTATTACACACAATGCAAGCCAATGGTTTAAACTGCAGATGCCACTTGATAATTTTCTACGTTCCTTTGAGGAGACTGCCCCAGGACAGCCCTGAATATCACATTTTTAACCTATTTTACTATAAGTTATTTTGAAAAATATGAATGTAGTGTACATATCGATACCAAATATTTGTTTGTGTGTTTGACAAAGTTAATGATGTTAGGACGTTGGCTGTATAGTTGACTAAGTTGATGGCAGTAAAAAAGGAGAATGAGTGGTACGAATCTGAATCAGCCCAAAATGTGTGTCGGAAATGAACGAAAGAGGTAAAAAAGAGATTTCAGTTTTAGAAACAGAAACAATGCCATTTTGTTATATTTGCTATTGTCTGTTAGTGNCTACGTTCCTTTGAGGAGACTGCCCCAGGACAGCCCTGAATATCACATTTTTAACCTATTTTACTATAAGTTATTTAGAAAAATATGAATGTAGTGTACATATCAATACCAAATATTTGTTTATGTGTTTGACAAAGTTAATGATGTTAGGACGTTGGCTGTATAGTTGACTAAGTTGATAGCAGTAAAAAAGGAGAATGAGTGGTACGAATCCGAATCAGCCCAAAATGTGTGTCGGAAATGAGAGGTAAAAAAGAGATTTCAGTTTTAGAAACAGAAACAATGCCATTTTGTTATATTTGCTATTGTCTGTTAGTGNAAGAGGTAAAAAAGAGATTTCAGTTTTAGAAACAGAAACAATGCCATTTTGTTATATTTGCTATTGTCTGTTAGTGCAGCATGCAGTAAAAAGATTGCGTGTGCCGGGTGTTATGGTATGAGAGGAATACGTATAGTGATAAAATAGTAAGCACAGTATAAACTGAAGTGTTACATAATAAACACAATAAGAGGTATAAGTGAGAGAACTGTGGGATTAAATAGGATGTATAGCGTACAGAGTTAAAAACATGTGGGGCATGATGGTGATATTGCATGGTGGCAGAAAATGGGTATGTTGGTTAAAGATCTGTGTAGAGTTATTTAAATACAAATGTGTGTATCGCGTATAATAAACAGTTTTGTAGGTGGGTGATGTTTGGTTAGGATTCTGCAGTGGTAACAAGTTTTTTAATACTTCCCGATACCACATACGGTATCGCATAGTACACTTGGGCGGATGGGCTCAAGTGTACTTCCCGATACCAACGTCTATAAAAGCCCTGCACTTCCATGGATGTCCCATTAGATGGTGCGAGGAAAGGGATGAGGTATTAGGAAAACATGAGTGATGTCNGCCCTGCACTTCCATGGATGTCCCATTAGATGGTGCGAGGAAAGGGATGAGGTATTAGGAAAACATGAGTGATGTCATAGGGCGCCATATTGGCGACATCATAACATGTGTGTAAACAAATGGTATCGGGTTGTACAATAATTCCAAAAAAATATATTTAAAAGGATAAATGGAAAGATATTTTTTTTTACCTTTCTTGGAAAAACGTCCAATTGCCAGAACGTTCATGTTCTGAGAAACATGTAATAAGCGTAAACACTGATTTTACACACAAATTTTTTCTAGGGCGTCCCCTAAAACTAAATTTCTTAGTTTTATATTTAAAAATTCTTTTTAAATAAATATTGGTAATTATCCAGTTTAGCGGCTGTTCTGAATGAAACGTCCTAGATAAACGACAGTAGCATTAATGGATTCTGCACAGCTTACCTTGTTAATATTCAGGAGGGCGTCATGTTAAAATAAGTGGAAAGTATTAAATAAAATAGTTAAAAATATGAGCAGTCCGCCGCTTTGTTTACGTCGGACGCCATGATTCCTGCAGTCACCTTATTGGCTTGTGGGTATTGTTACGTCACTGTGACACGTCAGNCGTAGGGCGCCATATTGGCGACATCATAACATGTGTGTAAACAAATGGTATCGGGTTGTACAATAATTCCAAAAAAATATATTTAAAAGGATAAATGGAAAGATATTTTTTTTTTTACCTTTCTTGGAAAAACGTCAAATTGCCAGAACGTTCATGTTCTGAGAAACGTGTAATAAGCGTAAACACTGATTTTACACACAAATTTTTTCTAGGGCATCCCCTAAAACTAAATTTCTTAGTTTTATATTTAAATATTCTTTTTAAATAAATATTGGTAATTATCCAGTTTAGCGGCTGTTCTGAATGAAACGTCCTAGATAAACGAAAGTAGCATTAATGGATTCTGCACAGCTTACCTTGTTAATATTCAGGAGGGCGTCATGTTAAAATAAGTGGAAAGTATTAAATAAAATAGTTAAAAATACGAGCAGTCCGCCGCTTTGTTTACGTCGGACGCCATGATTCCTGCAGTCACCTTATTGGCTTGTGGGTATTGTTACGTCACTGTGACACGTCAGATGTGTCTTTTTAACAGAAATTTTTGAGGCAGTTCAGTAGCCTTAGTGTCTTTGCCNAAAAATTTTTGAGGCAGTTCAGTAGCCTTAGTGTCTTTGCCGGGGTGAGTTGTGATGTCCCAATCCGACGGATTTAAAAGCGGAGAAAGCAAGAATGAGTGCTTCAGTGCGTAATATTCGCCTATGTGGCGTTTTAGTAGCTCATGGTGTTTCATCGAGTGAGGTAAGGTTGAATTGGCCGAGGACAGAGGAATTGTACACGCCGCCTACCTAGGTGAGTTAATTGATATTCTTCTGGTGTTTTTTTACAGTTCCTTTAAATCCCTAAAATCCTAAATTCATAGGTCAGTGTAAAACCCTACAATTTTAGGTTAGTGTAAAACCTTAATAAACCTAGGTTAGTGTAAAACCCTACAATCCTAGGTTAGTTTAAAAATGTAAAATAGTGATTCACTCATTGTGAGGTCATGTTCTGTTAGGTTAGCACATATTACGAAATTAGTCTGACGTTAATGCCCCTCGTATATTCGGGTTCTGCGTCATTAGTAGCGTGTAAATATACAATTTTCCGGGTATTTTTTTTNTGAATTGGCCGAGGACAGAGGAATTGTACACGCCGCCTACCTAGGTGAGTTAATTGATATTCTTCTGGTGTTTTTTACAGTTCCTTTAAATCCCTAAAATCCTAAATTCATAGGTCAGTGTAAAACCCTACAATTTTAGGTTAGTGTAAAACCTTAATAAACCTAGGTTAGTGTAAAACCCTACAATCATAGGTTAGTTTAAAAATGTAAAATAGTGATTCACTCATTGTGAGGTTATGTTCTGTTAGGTTAGCACATATTACGAAATTAGTTTGACGTTAATGCCCCTCGTATATTCGGGTTCTGCGTCATTAGTAGCGTATAAATATACAATTTTCCGGGTATTTTTTTTTTTTTTTTTTACAGAAAAGCCGTTTAAGTGGATAATTACCCAAATATCAATCGAAAGTACATTGATAAGTTTATAACTACTCTCCCAACACCACAAAAAATTAATCGGCGACGTAAAGGAATACTACCTCCGATAATTTTACAGCAGACCCGTTTACAACGAATGACTCCAGTTTTGAATAATTAACCAAGTCAAGGCGATCAAGACAGTCGCCATTGTTGACAAGGGAGGATAATATTCCCTCGTTTATCGTCACGCATGATTTATCAGTCTGTGTGGATAGTTTAATTCTAGATGTAAATGTAACATCTGGCGATTTCTTAGATGAAAACTCATTGTGCAAGATATTTATAACTTTATCTGCTGGTAATCTGGTGAGTCTGGAAACTACTTCGTCAACACAAACTTGCAGCAAGTTACATTTTTCCATTGCCAATCCCTTAGGTTAGGTTAATTAGATTGTTTTTCTTCAACGCATCATTGGAAATAATAAACACGACATTCAACAACCCACTTTTTTTTTTGTTTACTTTAAACAAAACGACGCAAAATGTGCCTGGCTTTAAAACAGAGACTGTGCAGCCAGAAAAACTCTAAATCTCAAAAAACAAAAAACAAGGCAGCAAAATTTAAAAAATTCGAAAAATCCGAAATCGAAAGGAAAATATTGCGTACATTCCAGACGAGAGTGAAGTTTTTTCTATTTGACCGTCTTAATTTATCTACCCCAAGAGGTAACTGTTGGTGTAAAATAACAAGCGGTCCAATGTGGTGTCCCTAGAAAGCCACAGCCGTCAGGTTGACTGGAATATCAGTGCTACGTGATCCTAGGTGCAATTAAACAGTAGGGAATAAAAACCCAAAGCAATACAAAATGTCAAAAATGCAGTAGCCAAATAAATTAAATTCATTTCTTTATTAAAACCTTAAACGAACGTGGCTACCTACATCCCTTTTCAGGGATATACTCGTCCAGCCCAACCAAGCTGGAACACTTGGACTTGCCCATCGGCGAAACCAACTGGAAAGTGAAATACACTTGCGAAACCTACCGGTACCAAAAAATGCATTTTCAGTTTACCGTTATTCCAGTCAATTTTAGTATGTTAATTATGTTCAATGTTTAAAAGGGTTGTTATGCATTTTATTCACTGCATACTTCCTATCAAGGCATTAAAGTTTTTAATTCATATTTATAGACTGGTGACATTTCCCATGATGTCGCAGTCACTAACATAATTAACACTTAATTAATCATGGGGATGTCACCAACATGTTGTACACCATGAAATTGTATTTTGTAGCATATCAATTACCATTAAAAGGGTTCATGTTATTTTTTTATGTAATTTTTGGCAGCGGCTTTGGCTACCATTTGCGGATGCCGACGCCATGATTTTAGTCTGAATTCAGCACTCGGTCCAGACGGCAGAACGGTTGTTTCGCTCCGTGTGGACCCCCTCTGCACATTCATTCATTTTAGGCTACAATCACTTCCAACTCAATTGCTTAGGCCATTATTGAACAGCAATGGTCACCTGCAGACCACGGTGCCATGTCTGCATACACTTATCACATGTCAGTGCATGCAAAAATTTATCAAAGTAAGTAAAGGTCTTGAATAACCACGAGTGTTTTATTTACTTTACCCCATGGGGTACTTACGGAGCTGAATCTTATTGCAGCAGTAACGAGTGTAAGGAAGGCGTGCGAGGTGGCCTACAACCTCACCAGTATAAAAAGTGAAACCACTTGGTATGTGCAATGCACCACATACCAATAGAAGACTCCAGAGACCCACGGGCCGTGGACCACACGACCCTCACTAACTCATCCTCACTGAGTTATGGAACCGGGCAATTTTACCAGTTTTCGCCTTAACTTGGCAAGTTGGGTAAGGCAGCAACATATATCAACATTCTTGGAACCTCCTACACATTAGACTTTTCGATAACATCGNTGGCAAGTTGGGTAAGGCAGCAACATATATCAACATTCTTGGAACCTCCTACACATTAGACTTTTCGATAACATCGCAAATGTCCAACTTTATTTTACGATACTTATTGGAAGCAGTTTGATGGAAAAATTTGACAATGTGACGAGCTTAAAGTTAATCGTACTCAGGTTGGAAAGATCAAGGTTATAAGTTTGACAACCAATCATTTTCGCCACTAGGTAAGCGATAGTGTCGCATGTGTAACAAATATTTATCTATTTTATATGATGAGAAAAAGGATAATTACAATAAACATTAAACTAATACAATATAACTTCTTAACAAGGAAATATCTTTCTTTTATGTCATTAACATGTATTAAAATTTTATTCTAACATTACCTCATTGGAACAGCGTGCACCTAGCAGCGGAAATGATCCCTGTACTTAACTCTTTCATAAGAAAAACTGAGTAGAATTAAGATTATTGGGGGCTTATTCAAATTTATTCGTTTGGATTTTGGGAAGGGGGTGGGGGTCACATNTTATTCGTTTGGATTTTGGGAAGGGGGTGGGGGTCACATGTGTACAGGCTTTTTCTGTTTTGTAAGTATGTTGAGTTAATTGCAACTTTCATAAAATGCCTATAATTGTCCAAAATTTCCCGATTTGTACTTATTTTTAATGGTAGGTAATTATTAAGATTCACAGTGTTTCGAAAAACGGGAATATAATTTAAGAAGATTAAAGACTTCTCTTTGTATGCTTTTTATTTGTCTAGTGTTACTTGAAAATAGTTAGGCCCATATGTTTGTGCGCAAACATTTGTATAGATGGATAGTGTGTAAAAATTCACAAAAAATAAAATTTGTTGTTTGAAAAGCAAGATTATTTTTAATGAGTAGTTATGTAGCCTTTGTCGGGCGTGCATGCGATTCATGGCAGAATTCCCACAACGCCACCTACTTTCTCTTTGCTCGTGGCGTCTAGCAGGAATATAATGACGCCAGGTGAATCGGCTTCCGTTTGTTAGACACAGTATGTGGGAAAACGCTTTTAACTGCAAAGTTCAATGAAAGTATGGCTGAATCTGGGTATCAAAACCAGGCAGGTACTAAATGTGATACTCTTGACACATTAGCAGTGATCATTAATGAATTCTAAGTTATATGAAGACATATTATCCTTCAAAAATATAGACATAGACACAGCACAAACTATCACACAATTTGTATGAAATGACACACTCAAACAAAAATACCCTTGAGAATAAAATACTAGAACTATTTTCAAATAACATAAACCATTAATTTAGTGTGTAGGAAAGATGTAATTTTATTGCTGAAATTGTACGTGGAGAATTGGGAATTCATTGTTAAATAAAATCAAACTGCAAAAAAATCCCGAAATATAAATTAAAACAATGTAATGGCTGTCTTTCAGATTAGAGTGACATATCTGAATTCTAAATCGCCACTCAAAAATTGGCAATCAAAATTGGAAATTTACAGGAAAAAAAAAAGTTCAGCTAACTCAAAAAATTTTCAGAAATTAATGTTGTTAAAATGTTCAGAGTTTTGAATGCCTATAGATGAAGAAATCGTATCTGCTAGCTTCTAATTAATTTCCGGCCTTCATTTAATTTCAGAAAATAATTTAAAAATCCAAAAAATCACTCTCACGAAATTTAAGAAAATTTTTAATCAAAACTTTTCAAAATTATTGAAGCACATATAGGCAACAGTTATTTAAAATTGCAGTACCATACGTCGTACTTATTCAACACTGGTGGAGATGGCAGCTCAAGTAGTTTGTAACACTTCAAAATCTATATGAAATGCGTTCGGGACTCTTCTTTATCATGGCCGACATATTTAATACAACTAGACGCGTCTCGAACCCCTTCCTACCATTATGGTGGGTGGTATGTGCAAAATTAAAATAATTCTTGAGATGCAAACGTTATGGTGCACTGCTTTCCATGGCATCTAGGGAAAAGAGTGTCGATCAAAAGGGGTTCATACTGTTGTGCTCATTAACAACGCGAAACTCAAACATATTAGTCACTTCCTGAGATGTGACACTTACCTTATAACAATTGTAATTAAATACATTCCTCCTTGGCAAAACATGTTAAGACCTTATTCACGAAATTGCTATGGATATGAGTCCTTTTTCGATGCATATGAGCCCATATCCAAATTAAAACAATTTTTTTAATATTTTATAAAACATTACTTCTAGTTCTTAAAGCACACACGCATGACTTCTACTACTGCAATGATCATCACAATTTTATTTCAGGTAACATAAGTCTACCAATAATTTGTTGAAAATTGATTGTACATTGTGGGTGTTTCAAATACCTCAAAATTAAACTCATCTGAAAACTACATTACCCTTTTAAATAATGAGTGATTCCATACGGAAATGATTAAAACACATCCAGTATACCTAATTTATTAAAACGTACATAACAAAAGTGCATTTAGATATCCTAGGAGAATACAAAATTATAGCATATAACATAAAAAAAAAAAAAACACAGACTTGCTGAACAAACAAGCTTTACCTCTCCATTTTTCAGTATTAACATGCACATAGGTGTCTCGCAAAAGTAGTACATAGTGCAAAAAACTGTTAAGCACATAAAAACCTATCCATCAAAGTCACGGTCCTCATGAACATTCCCTGAACTTACTAAACCCCTATAAAAGCCATGATAGATCGGATGTATGAATTTCAGAATCTCTCTCATCATCGAGTTTTGCTTTCGCAATTGGCCTCTTACTTCTCTGCTTGGTTGGAAGCAACTCATAGATGCTGGTTGACTTTGAAGAAGTGGAATTGCAGCTGGTAGATCTTAAGGAAGGAGCTTCTGTAATTTTTATGGCATGCCATTCTCGATTGTTGTGAGAATACTTAAATTGTCTGCAATTTTATGTTAGCTTGACGTGAGCAAGATTTTCAATGTTGGTGTTGTGACTTGTATAAGTCTTAAGAAACTGAATATTGTCTCTTGCTTTAAATGGTACAATAAACAGAATGATTTCGTTAATGTTGTTCGGAAAGGGTTTTTTGTATGTGCATGTTCTATAACATTTATCCAGTCACTGGAATGGTATATATTCTCCCAAATAGAATACTAAGTAATTCCTTCCTACTAGAAATGGTACGTAATGGTCCCACATCCCTGTCACGATGTCACCCGAACACCCAGCCAGACGCCCGGCGAAATTTTCTCCGTATGCTGCTAAATGCTACTAGTTCCTCCCTACTCAATGATTGGCCACGTGAGGCTCATACCGTCAGTCCCTNTATAGTGTACAGGCAGGTTACAACGATGCAATGGACCATCTAAAAGAAAACAAAGTGGACAAATAACGCACAGACACGTTATAGCAAAGGAAAAGAGTACAGAAGAGAGAGAGAGAGAAGGGGGTGATAGCAATATAGTCTGTTGCCTACACAGTGCAATGAAAAACCAAACAAGAGATACCTTACAAGATGACTGTTGCATGTGCTACAGTATGCTGGAAACAACAGCAACATCGCAGGCATACCTGGCAAACGATGCTTGCATGCGCTACAGCATACCTCTGGGAAAAAAAACATGTACAGGACATACTGGTAACACACCTGAAATATTATCTCTTGCACAAGTTACAGCATGCTACCAGCCAGCACACCTGGCAAGAAGAATGACTCTTGAATGTGCTACAGTATGATGGAACATACTGCGTGGAATAGTATACCTGGCAAGATGACTCTTGCATGTGCTCCAGGATTCTGTATTATGACAGGAAATACTGGTAACATTCCTGACAAGCTAAGAACGTGCCTCTTGTATGATCTACAGTATGCTACCAGTCAGCATACCTGGCAAGAAATGGCTCTTGCATGTGCTACAGTATGCTAAATGGGACATATGGCTACCAACACCCTCAACAATATATCTGACAAGAAGAATAAGACTCTTGAACGTGCTCTAGTACACTGCCGGGAAAAACACTCACTTCCGGGACAGACATATATATATAACAATATGTACCTAGCCCAGAGCTGTTTTTTTATTAGGCATGATAACCATATGGGACACTGTGTATGGCATCGTCCAGGACATTCCGCTTGTCCATCCACGAAAGAGCCAACTTGTTGGCACATTCAGAATATTCTTTGTGATGGAACGACCTAATACTATTGACCTGCACTCTCATGATGCGCTGGGCCAAAAGGATATGCCGATAATCGTCAAGTGTTATAGTATTCTGTACAGTACTATTTTGTATTCCCTTCGCGCTCTTCACTACCTCATCGTGACATTGATACGCGTACAGCTTCGCCCTCAGCCCAACAAACTTAACCATATCGTTACCTCCCCACTCATCCTTAAAATTACAAATAACCTTGGCTTTGACAGGTGAGTAGCAGGGATGAGTGGTAGATTTGGCACTGGTTTTGAATTCAGACATAAATGTCGGGTCTGAGGCGAGGTCACTGTAGAAGTCAGGGCAAGCAATCTCCATGATATAGGAATATGTGTCTGTATACACGAGACCCACGTCACCGCCATACCGTGCCCTCATCACATCGTAGTAGAAGCAGTATATGAGAGTCTTCGACAGGTAAAGTATGGCAAAGCCATTACATATGGGCTTATCAAATGTAATGCTCTCGTGACCTAACTTGACTGGGGATAGTGACTCGTCGTAAATGGTTCTGCATTTGAACGACGGTCTGGTAATTAACTTCTTCGCCCGAACTTCTCTACATACGATTTCCATACACGCATTTTCAATTATTTTCCATGTTCTTGCTGTACATAGCATTATTCATTAGCTTGAAGAAGTCCTTCTCGAAGGCATTGGTGGTTGCCTGACGTTTCAACGTATACATGTCAATCTACGGCTGTAGCCATGCCCTCTGGTGGAATTGAAGGACACTGCGAATTACCTACAGCCGCAACCCATGACCCAATGTTGCTTAAGGTTTACATAAGGTACACTGTAATGAGTTTTGGTCTCCAGGGTAGTCATGAGTTTCGCTTCTTTGAACCCGGGGCTACACTCGTTCACCGGCAGTAACGGCAGATCTCTATGCTCCTCGTGAAGAGTGTTAAGGTACTCTACATCCACCTCCAGTATGTAGTCGACATGTCCGTCGTCCGGCACAGACATGACCAATGTTTGTGGCGGTCCATTCAATACCGCCGTATGGCAGCGGCAGGAACATTGCCCACCCATATCAACTATTAGCATCTACATGCTGAAGGTAGGTAGACGACTTTCTGTCATCATACGTGTGATGACTGTACTTGTTAGCCACCGCGTGGTGTTTGATACACTGGGCCACCCTTCCCCGGATGCCAGCCTCAAGGAACAGGTGTACGTCGTAGTTGAAAAGTAGCTCCAACTCCACGTGTGTATTGTACAACATCGCGTCAAACGAGAATCCAGGAGCACTCGCATAGCGAGCACAATCGAGTTGGTATGTGTCCAGACAGAGCCCTCGGAAATTCTCGAAGACGTCGCACAGAATCAAGACATCAGTTTTCAGATATAGTTTTGCACAGTCCTGGAGAGTGCGGCAGCCAAACAGCGTCCAGACTCTTTGAGTGTGTTGGTAGTCTGCCGCACTAATTTCACATCTGGTGAGCCTGTTGTATAAAGCATCGATGGATGGCAACCGCGGCTACGTTCATGGCGATGAGCATGTCTGATCATTACTGTACATGCTTTGAGATGGCTGTTAAGTTTGTCGGTGTGGGCAAATGTCCACCCACACCTATCGCACATGTGTTGTGCTGGCTCCTTCGATTTAGGGAACAGTTACGCTCATGGCATAAACCATTTGTGCGATCGGTAAACACCCGATCGCAGAAACAACACTGTAGTGCAGGTCGTCGTAACAAAGGGTCAATAGACACTGCGTGTGTGGAAGAAGATGAAGCTGATGATGTGAAAGCCGAAGAACTGCCAGATGCCATTGTGTCTCGGTGAGTCAGTGGTGGTGGTTGTCTTGACTGGACATACGGACCTTGCAAAGATACGCTCACGTTGTAAGTCAGGAGGGATCCCATGGGATCCCATGAGGAGAAGATTGTAGTCTAGTTCGAAAATGTATAAATATAAGTATATATATACACTGAGGCGACAAAAGTCATGGGATACCTCATAATATCGTGTCGGACCTCCTTTTGCCCAGCGAAGTGCAGCAACTCGACGTGGCATGGACTCAACAAGTCGTTGGAAGTCTCCGGCAGAAATATTGAGCCATGCTGCTTCTATAAACATCCATAATTGCGAAAGTGTTGCCGGTGCAGGAGTTCGCGAATGAACTGACTTCTCGATTATGTCCCATAAATGATCAATGGCATTCATGTCGGTCGATCTTGGTGGCCAAATCATTTGCTGGAATTGTCCAGAATGTTCTTCAAACCAATCGCGAACAGTTGTGGTCCGGTGACATGGCGCATTGTCATCCATAAAAATTCCATCGTTGTTTTTTACGCATTTGAGGCAAACTACAAACTAGAATAAACTACTCCACCACTTTCTGAGACACCTAGGCGAGAATAGTATTGTTCCTCATTCATACACAAATACCGTTCATGTAAACCATTTTGTTATGTTCTCCTGACAAATGATCGCTCCCCCACTCTGTGCATGAGTCTCCTGGGTTCGAGGCCTGGGGAAAATACTCCGAGCGCATCACGTTTGTACATTCCCACTATACTTACAGTATGAGATGTAACATACAATATTAGTTTAGGTTTGATATCCTATATATTGACATGTATATATACACTGAGGTGACAAAAGACATGGGATAGCAATATGCAAATATACAGATGGCAGTAGTATCACGTACAAAGTGTATAAATGTGCAGTGCATTAGTTGAACTTTCATTTGTAGTCAAGTGATTCATTTGAAAAGGTTTCTGACGTGATTATGGCCGCACGACGAGAATAAACAGACTTGGAACGCGGGATAATAGTTGCATCTAGACGCATGGACATTCCATTTCGAAAATGGTTAGGGAATTCAACATTCCGAGATACACAGTGTCAAGAGTGTGCCGAGAATACCTAATTTCAAGCATAACCTCCCACCATGGACAACACAGTGGCCAACCGCCTGCACTTAATGACCGAGACCAACGACGTGTGTGCAGAATGGTCAGTGTTAACAGACAAGCAACACTGAGTGAAATAACAGCAGGAATCAATGTGGGATGTACGACGGACGTGTCTGTTATGACAGTGCAGCGAACTTTGGCTGTACTGTGCCAGCAGAAGACCGACTCGAGTGCCTTTACTAACAGCACGGCATCACCAGCAGCGCCTCTCCTGGGCGCATGACCATATCGGTTGGACCCTAGACGACTGGAAAACCGTGGTCTGGTCAGATGAGTCCCGATTTCAGTTGGTAAGAGCTGATGGTAGGGTTCTAGTGTGGTGCAGACCCCACGAATTCATGGACCCAAGTTGTCAACAAGGAACTGTGCAAGCTCGTGGTGGCTCCATAATGGTGCGGGAAGTTTTTACATGGAATGGACTGGGTCCTCTGGTCAAACTGATTCGATCATTGACTGGAAAGGGTTATGTTCAGCTACTTGGAGACCACTTGCAGCCATTCATGGACTTCATATACCCAAACAACGATGGCATCTTTATGGATGACAAAGCATCATGTCCCTGGACCACAAATGTTCGCGATTGGTTTGGCAACCAAGATCGCCCGACATGAATCCTATCGAACATTTATGGGACATAATCCAGAAGATGCACAAACTCCTGCACCAGCAACACTTTCGCAATTATGGATGTATATAGAAGCAGCATGGCTCAATATTTCTGCAGGGGACTTCCAACGACTTGTCGAGTCCATGCCACGTCGAGTTGCTGCACTTCGCCGGGCAAAAGGAGGTCCGACATGATATTAGGAGGTATCCCATGACTTTTGTCGCCTCAGTGTACTTACAATATGAGATGAAACATACAATATTAGTTTACGTTTGATGTCCTATATATATATGGACATGTATATATATATATATATATATATACTTATATTTATAAATTTTCGAACTAGTCTAGAAACTTTTTCCCATAGGATCCCTCCTGCCATACAATGTGCGCATATCTTCGCAAGTCCCATATGTCCAATCAAGACCACCACCACCACCACCACTACTTACTCGCAGAGACACGATAGCATCTGGCAGTTCTTCGGCTATCACATCATCAGCTTCGACTTCTTCTTCCACACACGCGTCTATTGCCCCTACGCTACAACAATCCGCAGTAGTGTGGTTTCTGCGATAGCAGGAATGGTTTACGCCATGAGCGTAACTGTTCCCTAAATCCATTCCGGGAGCCGGCAAAACACATGTACTATGTGTGTGGGCGGACATTAGCCCGCACCGACAAACTTAACAGACATCGCTTAGCATGTACAGTAATGATCAGACATGCTGCATCGTCTCACTGCTCGTTCTGTAATGTAGGCTTTGGGCATTCTTGCGATGCTCATCGCCATGAACGTAGCTGTTGGGCGAATCCCGATGCTGTGACATTGGCATGCGGAAACTGCGGCAGGCAGTTTACCAGAAAATATACACTGTGTGTACATGGCTCTAAGTGTAATGGAACTACCTCCCAGCCAGCGAAAATGACACGCACGAGCCCCCCTCAAGGCTCATTCCATCTATCACAAGCTCGCATTATAGCAGCCGAGGGCCGTACTCGCTGTGGGACCGTTGTCACTGGTGCCGGCGAGTGTAACTGTTATGGGTTTGTAGAGGCGGAGAGCATGTTTCGGGGCGTTACGAGAAAACGTACGTCGCCGCACTCTCCATGACTGTGCAGATCTATATCTGAAGACTGGTGTCTTGATTCTGTGCGACGTCTTCGAGAATTTCCGAGGGCTCTGTCTGGACACATACCAACTCGATTGTGCTCGCTATGCGAGTGCTCCTGGATTCTCGTTTGACGCGATGTTGTACAATACACACGTGGAGTTGGAGCTACTTTTCAACTACGACGTACACCTGTTCCTTGAGGCTGGCATCCGGGGAAGGGTGGCCCAGTGTATCAAACACCACGCGGTGGCTAACAAGTACAGTCATCACACGTATGATGACAGAAAGTCGTCTACCTACCTTCAGCATGTAGATGCTAATAGTTGATATGGGTGGGCAATGTTCCTGCCGCTGCCATACGGCGGTATTGAATGGACCGCCACAAACATTGGTCATGTCTGTGCCGGACGACGGACATGTCGACTACATACTGGAGGTGGATGTAGAGTACCTTAACACTCTTCACGAGGAGCATAGAGATCTGCCGTTACTGCCGGTGAACGAGTGTAGCCCCGGGTTCAAAGAAGCGAAACTCATGACTACCCTGGAGACCAAAACTCATTACAGTGTACCTTATGTAAACCTTAAGCAACATTGGGTCATGGGTTGCGGCTGTAGGTAATTCGCAGTGTCCTTCAATTCCACCATAGGGCATGGCTACAGCCGTAGATTGACATGTATACGTTGAAACGTCAGGCCATGTATTGACGTAGATTGACATTTATACGTTGAAACCAATGCCTTCGAGAAGGACTTCTTCAAGCTAATGAATAATGCTATGTACAGCAAGAACATGGAAAATAATTGAANACCAATGCCTTCGAGAAGGACTTCTTCAAGCTAATGAATAATGCTATGTACAGCAAGAACATGGAAAATAATTGAAAATGCGTGTATGGAAATCGTATGTAGAGAAGTTCGGGCGAAGAAGTTAATTACCAGACCGTCGTTCAAATGCAGAACCATTTACGACGAGTCACTATCCCCAGTCAAGTTAGGTCACGAGAGCATTACATTTGATAAGCCCATATGTAATGGCTTTGCCATACTTTACCTGTCGAAGACTCTCATATACTGCTTCTACTACGATGTGATGAGGGCACGGTATGGCGGTGACGTGGGTCTCGTGTATACAGACACATATTCCTATATCATGGAGATTGCTTGCCCTGACTTCTACAGTGACCTCGCCTCAGACCCGACATTTATGTCTGANCATATTCCTATATCATGGAGATTGCTTGCCCTGACTTCTACAGTGACCTCGCCTCAGACCCGACATTTATGTCTGAGTTTGACACCAGCGCCTACCCTCCCACTCATCCCTGCTACTCACCTGTTAATGCCAAAGTTGTTGGTAAATTTAAGGATGAGTGCGAAGGTACCGATATGGTTGAGTTTGTCGGGCTGAGGGCGAAGCTGTACGCATATCAATATCACGATGAGGTAGTGAAGAGCGCGAAGGGGATACAAAATAGTACTGTACAGAATACGATAAAACTTTACGATTATTGGCATATCCATTTGGCCCAGCGCGTCATGAGAGTGCGGGTCAGTAGTACTAGGTCGTACCATCACAAAGTTTATACGGAATGTGCCAACAAGATAGTTCTTTCGTGGATGGACAAGCAGAAGGTCCTAGACGATGCCATACACACCACCTCATATGGTTATCATGCCTAATAAAAAAATAGCTCTGGGTCAGGCACATATTTATATATATATATATATGTCTTATCCAAGAGAGTGTTTTTCCCGGGAGTGTACTAGAGCACGCACAAGAGTCGTATTCCACTTGTCAGGTATATTGTTGAGGGTGTTGGTATCCATATGTCCAGTTTAGCACAATGTAGCACATGCAAGAACCATTTCNTGTCAGGTATATTGTTGAGGGTGTTGGTATCCATATGTCCAGTTTAGCACAATGTAGCACATGCAAGAACCATTTCATGCCAGGCATGCTGGCTGGTAGCACGCTGTAGCTTGTGCATGAGACAATCTTATTTTGTCAGGTGTGTTACTAGTATGTCCTGTACATGTTGCTGTTGTTTCCAGCACACTGTAGCACATGCAAGAGTCATCTTTGCATGTATGTCTTGTTTATTTTTCATTACACTGTGTTGGCGACACACTGTTGTGCTACCACCCCCTTCTCTCTCTTCTGTACTCTTACCCTTTGCTATAACCTGTCTGTGCGTTCTTCCTCTGGTTTGTTTTCTTTTAGATGGTCCATTACATAGTTGTAACCCGCCTGNCCTATAACCTGTCTGTGCGTTCTTCCTCTGGTTTGTTTTCTTTTAGATGGTCCATTACATAGTTGTAACCCGCCTGTACACTATACTTGTGAGGTTACCTAGGACATATTGGTTACGTGACAAGCATAGTGTACTGCCCCGTCCACATGCTCATACAATGTGGACGGTAAGTGGGAGGGCAACACCGCTCGATGTAAGTGGTGTGTGTGTGTGTGTGACATAGGGGGGCAGTCCTGGGGGACTGACGGCAGGAGCCTCACGTGGCCAATCAGTGAGTAGGGAGGAACTAGTAGCATTTAGCAGCATACGGAGAAAATTTCCCAGGGCGTTTTCTGGGTGTTCGGGTGGCGTCGTGACGGGGATGCGGGTTCATGATGTACCTGTTTTGGTAGGAAGGAATTACTTAGTATTTTAATTTAGCAGCACACGGAGCAAACCTCGAGGTGATTAGGTGGCATCGTGATGGGGATGTGGGACCATGACGTACCAGTTCTAGTAGGAAGGAATTATGTAGTGTTCTAATATAGCAGAACACGAAGCAACCCACGCCGGGGCGTCGTCGCAGGGACAAGGCGTTGTGACGTCCCTTTACTTTGGAGCGCATGACGTAGGGCCATCGTGGCGTCGTTACAGGGACGCCCCCACCTCGTCGGTGCGTCACCGACATGCAGGGATGGTACTGGCTGTCAAAATGGCCACCCTGGGGTCAGAGCGTCGTCTCGGGGATGACCTGGAATGCAAGAGCATTAATTGTAGGTGCTGGCTTACAAAATGACTGCCATAGAATGCCCAAGAAAAAAAATATTTGACCTTGACCTCGGTCAAGGTTAATTGTCTCTCGTCCCCGCGCCAACATCGTTGTCCTACAATTCCCCTTTTTTAACTACTGAGGGAAGGGCTCTGATAAAAAAAAAAGCACAAAACATGCAAAATTGTTAAAGAACTAAAATAAATTTAAAGTGGCCACATTACTGTGAATTCACGAATAAATCTGCATCATTCTACTTCCTAGAATGTGAGCGCAAAGGGCCGCACCAATTTTACCTGCTTCATTCATTTTACCCAAATTGTACTTTGAAACACATGCAACAGTTTGGGGGAAAAGTATGAAGTGGGCAACCCTATGTGATCGCCAATGCTTGCACTTTAGGAAGCAGAGTGGAGCAGATTTTTGCATTAAATTACAGTTGTGTGGCTGAATTGTGGGACGAGAGTAGGGCAGGAAGTTATGGAAAATGACACTCGTAAGCAACAGTGACGTTACTGTAACAACTAATGTTGGTGGTGCATATACTTACTTGGCGCCAGGAGGAAATGGGGCATATGCATTATTTCACCAGGAAACTGAAGATGAAACATGAATTCTGCACTTTCGAAAGCCCTGCATAATATCTACTTGCATGCACACTGTCTCTTCTTCTACCATATGTAAAATTAACATTGCCACGGGTTTGATTACTGTACCCATGCAACAGTCTCGTGAACCAATGTTGTTAATTAAATAAATATTTTACGAACCTGCTTATACATTTATTAGAATTATATAAACAGAAAGCAATATAAGTTTGAGTACTCATAACTGTTTACCTAACAATTTTAATTCAATGTCAAGATATGGAATTTTTTTTCCTCTATTGTAACCAACTGTACTGGGCGCTTGCCGGTCAGTGTGCGGGTTAAACAATATACATTTTTCAAATGTTGGTATCGAAACTCTCAAATAAATGTGAACAGCCTCTACGTACACGGCTACAAGCATCCAGGTAATGCCCTCGGTAGAGCTGACTCGAATCCCCCGAGGCAATCATTCTTCATTTATGAATCCCAATTATTCACACAGAAAAAAAAATAAAAATGCAGATAGTGAATGCAACAAAACTCTTCTCACAGTGTAACTCACTACCTTTGATCCAGAAGCTACCCGACATGAAATTATCCATGCTGATTATGATTAGCCGTTACCACAGAGTAAAGGGCAACAACATGGCGGCTTGTCAAAACAATGACGGGTAACAACCATTCCGTCCCTAATTTTTTCCTCCATGAAAAACAACGTATTTCACAAACACATACTTTAATCGTGGTACACATGCATACATCAAAAGAACACACTTAATGGCATTTTATATAAACAATAAGTTATGTCAATGGGGAACATTAAAAATTTTTTTCATGCACTAACCACATAACATTAATGCTACTACATATTTGCAATTCGGAAGACCTAGTAGAAGTAAAATAAAACACTCTTAATTGGAAGACATGGTTTGTTTCCATGACCCTGTAGTCTAGATAATAACCACTCTGTGACTTTAACAAGGTACAGCGAGCACGCGTCAACTAATGTTGCACCTGCAGTAATGTTAGTAGCGAGAGACATTACCTGTTTGTGTAGACTCACTGATTTGTATGATATCTTTTGCAACAGCATTTGAAACCATTTCAACTGCAACAAGGTTAAATTTTTTACTTTGTTGCAGTTATTTTAAAAAAACCCCCGATGGTCATGAAACACAATGGATTGGAGAGTTCTGGAAAGGACTAATAATCAGTCTTTAGCTCTTGTGAGAATACAATGAAATGAACGTGGAAAAGTGTGTTTTGAATTCCACCCCTCGCCCTTGTCAGTGATAGGAGACCAGCCAGTTTATCACTCGATCACCAGGCTCTCTTAAAAGCCAATGTATTTGACATATATTATGGGAAAACACTCACTTTTCATGTAAATAACACACCCACTTCAGTTTACCTGAAGTGTAACGGTGGGTTTTACGTGAGCTCTTGTGGTTCACCAGTGACTTTTCCACGTCAGTCGGACCCCTACAACTCACCCAAAATCCTAAGTTTATGCAAAACTGTGATTTGCTGAATTATTTTGGTAATTTTTGTGTACTTTGTATCAAGATTCTACTGCAATAATGTTCCCTTCAGTCTACACAGTGATTCCTACCAGACTACAAACAAATATGGCTGAATTTTCATGATCTCATCAGCAAGTTGCAGTGAACTTCATTAGCCCATAATTTACTTAATAGATCTAATGCTGTCCAAGATTGGTAAAGTGATACATGTTGATCACTGGTTGACATTCTTAACATACTTTACATGATCTTGTATGTGTCTCATAGAATGTGGAACTCTTATTACTGTTACATTTGTACAAAGCACAAAACAAGACCGTTCTAATATTACATGTAACATCACTGATACTCATACAAACACGTTTATAACGGTTTTGGAACTAATTTTATAACTGTCGAGGAAAACTGGGATGAAAACACTGCGTCAAACTATGAATACAATGCCGGTCACAAAAACATAGCAGTTACAGACATTCTCTGTTGATGAAGGCACTGTACTTTCCTACCACAGCACAAATATTTTGCGGTCACTTTCACCTGCCAACCTCAAAGTTTACACATCCTGCTATTTTTAAACAGTAAGGAATGAAAACCCCTATTAACAGTTAAGTCAAACATTTATAATGTTGCACTTAAATACGCAGATATCACTTTGAGAACCCCCATTAATCTTTATGAATATTTGTTGAGACATTGTTTAATAATGAATTTCCAGGCTCGTGTAATATTTCTTATTTCAGATCATTACAAATCCCAATAGTCGCGGTGACTAGTAAACCCTACAGTGCACGCTACTCGTACACGTACAGTTATTGATACACGGACCATTGAATGTTTACCTTGAGACACCTGAAATCCCTCTCTGCAATCTCACTCACCGGCCTGATGTGGTCGAGAAGCACGTTACACACACAGGGTCCATATTGCTATTGCAGCATAGGGCGCTCGCCTTATGCAAGGGAAATGAAATGCTAGTGACACTGGCTATGCTGTCTGAAAATACTTATCACTACGTAAAACCACAAGTATAATGACCTTGTTAAATAAACTTTATCATAATCATTTGTTCACATACATTGCATTTTACATAAACATTACAAAATAAATCTTTAAAGTGATACTTAAATACTGAATGTACTCACAGCACCACTAACATATTCTGAGCAAAAAGAAATGTCCAAGACTGTAAATATTATATAATGCACGTGTGGAGTGATTTTTGAAATTCTGCATTTTAAATAAATAGTGTGACTTTTGCTCCGTACAACCTTCCATACTGAGTGACTTATGAATAGTGAGATGTATCACAGTTGAATTGGCTGTATGAAGAATGGATTCTATATGCAACAACATACACAAAAATTCTTGTTTAACCTAGTGACAAAAAAGAGGAATCTATTACACTGCAATTCAAACTATAAAATTTGTACAAGGCACACTACTGCTGAATGAAAACCAAATTACTACTATTTTTTTAATCAAAAAACACAGTAAAGATTTATATTTAACAATAGTATTAATGGTGAATCAATGTGCTAGATCATATTACAGTCACTGCAGGTGCAATGTCACAAAATACAATCGCGGTTTACCGCTGGCTAGGATCAGGTGTAGATGTTATAAGTTTTCGCAGGAAACTACTTACGAGTTCAGATCACAATAAAATATAGATTTCACTGTGCTGGGTTAACAAAAATTGTGAACTGTCACCTAATGAGGGCACAAACACGCCCACTGTAAAGTTCTCAATGTGTAAATAGTGACGCAGGCTCCAACTACAATGTTCTCTTCTGCATTTGAACGCTCAAAGAGCATTTTTGAGGCCTCTTGATACAGCCCACGCTCCCAGACACTGTACTGTCCGTGTGCCATACTAACTGAACATAGCTGGCGACCCTCAGCATCCTGCTTAGTGTCACGTGCGACCTGGAGAGGAGCAAAAAAGTATTACAATTTTTTTAACAATAATGCACTTGGCAAATGGAAACATTAACTTTGTGAATACACACCTATAGCCAACGTTCTAATGTCGTGTTAGTTCTCTAGCACACGTAAGAAAAGTTTAACCAAGTCTAATTTTCTGATATTTTGAAAGAACAAACTTGATGATTGGTCTTTTACTTGGTCAATTATACATAGTACCTACTACTATATCTGTACGCCATCCTCAAAGTAACCCAGCTGAACGTAGCATGAAAACTTTGGGAACAATGCTACGATTGTATTGCCACAGTAATCAGCAGAGCTGATAGGACAAGATTGTTCTAATAGAAATTGTAATTAATAATACTGAGCATTTGTCAACTGGTTTCAGACCTCGTGAGGTTTTCAGTAGTCAGCGCTCGATTGAGATGTTACGACATTCTGCCAAGACTTGACGTACCTACATCCACGGAAGATCCGGAGAAGATACGCCAAGAAATGTTAAAATTAGTTCAGAAACGCCTCTACATAGCAGCCGAGAGCCGCAAGAAACATTCTTTTGCGCTGAATGATTTGGTTCTATGGAGAACGAATCCTGTTATTACGTTCTGGGAGCACGTCGCATGTAAGTTGTTTGTTCTGTTTGAAGGGCCGTTACGAGTGACAGGTGTCATGAATAACAATTGCTATGAACTGTCTAGCCTTGATGGAACACCAGTAGGAAAGTACAATATCACTCGGCTAAAACTGTATTGAAAGCCCAGTCTGAATACAAGTCAACACCTGGCAATCATTGAATTGAAAAAGTCGGTAACGATAGCCTACGGTGCTTATTGATGGCTTGTACTGGAATTAATTATGCATCAAGTTAAGTCAAGTTGCTTAATACGCTGTTGCAAAGCCTTGCGTGTGTATGTATGGCCTATAGTGTTATTATGTCATGTCTGGTGTGTTGTTATTTTAGAGTACTTGTTAAGTGTTATGTATTTGTATCACCGTATCTATGCTACGCCTCAATTTCTCGTGTAATTATGCAACAGACATTCCAGCTGCAATGCACTTGATGTGATTCCTCCGTCTGAGTGTAGCTCCATCTCCAGACTATCTTTGCTGGCTATAATAAGTTTGATGACTTGTCGCAGAGAGCAGTAATTCAATAAGGGTTAGAACGCGCTGAAGATGTTAGTATGTCCTTGAAAGCAGATAACTGCGTCGACAATCTGGCCAACACTCGCTACAGCACTCACGGAATTTTAACAAAGGCCTAACAGCTGCGACGTTACACGAGTCAATACCCTACATACACACATGACCCAATAAAACAAGCCTACCATGTTTGTATAGATCNCTGCGACGTTACACGAGTCAATACCCTACATACACACATGACCCAATAAAACAAGCCTACCATGTTTGTATAGATCATATAGGTATACTTACAGTTGTGGGTATTACACGTAAAACAGGATACCAGGGGGTAAATTTATTAATTTTTTTTACGATTTCTTGTTGAAAGCTTTTGTAGTATCTTCTTGGATTCCGTTGTTACAAATACGACATGTCTTTAATGTATTCATGACAAAGTGCTATTGTTGAAATGTATATATTTAATTACTGATTTTCTGTACATAGTTATTTCTTAGCATTGAAATATATTGTTTAATATGTAATGTATATATGAATTTAATAATTTTGCACGTTTTNCATAGTTATTTCTTAGCATTGAAATATATTGTTTAATATGTAATGTATATATGAATTTAATAATTTTGCACGTTTTTATTCTAATTGTTCAGTTGATGTGAAGTCCACCATAGTGAAGATTCTAGCGGACAAGTTCGGAAAATTGAGCATTTTGCTCCTGAATACATATTTTCCTATAGCTGTGCGCATAGGGTCTTAAGAAAACAAAACTTAAGAGTTCATTATGATATTTGGCAAAGTGCACAGAATAAATATGTATTGCATTATCACCCTTATTTGCGAACATATTAGTTTTGAATAGTGAGGCGGCGAACTTTAAGACATCTACGGCAAGAAGAATATTGCTTCAACAAACATTTTATACCTTATCTGTGATTTTGACAATGTGAAATTTTGAACGTGCTAGCATAATAAGTGAAAGTAACTAGAGCAAAAACACCACGTTCAATGCGAGTTTTATGTTAGGNACAATGTGAAACTTTGAACGTGCTAGCATAATAAGTGAAAGTAACTAGAGCAAAAACACCACGTTCAATGCGAGTTTTATGTTAGGTTCTTTCACACTACTTTGTGCAACACGTTAATTGCAAGTAATGAATTGTCTTTCTATCACAATGCACATAGACGCTCTGCAGTTCCAAATGCACTTTTGTGATAGTCTGACAAGCTGAGAATTTAACACCGGTGAAGAGAGAAGAGGTAAGCTACGCGAGACTTCGCAACGCGGATGACAAGCAACTAATCATCTTGGAGGTTGGCGGTTGAGCTTCTTCCGGTGATTGAAAACTCAAGACAGCATCAGAGTCATTCCTGCCAACTTTCTTTTGTAATGCAGCGCATGGCACGCAGAAAAACTTGTAACTGGTGTGATTGTTTTGTTTTGGAGTGTTAAGAAGAGTATTTTATTGTTGAACATGTAACGTTATGCATGTATTTGTTTCATTGAGTCTTTAGTTGTTTAAATGATTAATTGTTGATATGTTTTAATGAGTTTAGGTTTTCTTCCAGAATGGCTACATTGGAATTTTGGAACTCTAAATTTCAATCTGATCTGCAAATAGTTTTCTATTGTTCACTTTCTAAAATGTTTTATAACAAGTAGTTTATCAAAGTTTGACGATGTTCCAAAATTTTATCACTTGGTAAAATGATAGT